>NJDD01005082.1:59218-77648 GCA_002245505.1 Calephelis nemesis | reverse complement strand
CCTCTACCACGAGCTTTTGATGGGGTTGATTCATCGTAAGCTTTCTGTAACATTTTCATTGACCTCGTACACGAAATTGCATTGGTGATGCGAAATTCAAACTCTTCGTTCGATGTTCTTGTTTGTTTGTTTGTGATAACGTTTTGTGTTTAATGAAGATATTATTATTATTATTGAAATTTACAATAGGTACACTCTATATATGACATACCTAACTACAAATATCACTGTTTGTAATTTAATACAAACTGTATAAGATAATAAATAACTATTAGCTATATTCAAAAATGCTATTTTTTTATTTATTTTTTATAAAAACACCGAAGGTTAAGTTAATAATTAAATCACTGAATGCACAAAATTATTATATAAATCATAAGTATTAAATCCATTTAACATAATTTAAGCAAACTTTCCACAATTTCTAACCTAGTCAAAATTTCTCTCAAAGATACACCAAACTGACTTACTGAATATGGTGAAAAAAAAATTAAAGTTAGGCATTCTAGCTTACCCACAAAAATATTTTGCTGACCAAATAACATAAAATGTTTAAATATTTTCAGCTGCATCTTGGTACTGTCTAGACCCAGAAACACAAACTATTGAACATATGAATGAGATCATGTGGTTCAAACGCCGAAGGTTTTTAATAGAAAAGTGCAAAGATGCAAAAACAATTGGTATTCTTATATGTAAGCTAGCAGGAGACCAAACAAAGGATATCATAAATAGGATGAAGAAACTGTGCAAAGTTAATGGAAAGAAAAGTTACATTATATCTGTTGGCAAGCCCAATGTTGCAAAACTTGCCAATTTTCCTGAAGTAAGTAATGATAGCAATTAAATTCTATGGTCTTCTGATAAATTAAACTAAAGCAATATTTGAGAAAGTAGTGCCATTTTTTAGTGTTTTTTTTGCTCTAACTAATAAGATGTATGCCATTTTTAAGAAACTACAAATTATATTAACTTTGCTCTAACTAATAAGATGTATGCCATTTTAAAAAACGACAAAATATATTAACTTCATGATATCTCAGCCATTGCTATTTTTTAAATATTTTAAAAATTATTTTTTTAAAAATTACAAGTTACAAATTACCCTGATAAAGTTACACAAATTGAATCCCATATTGAGCAAATTACATGCTATGGGGGTTAGTAAACGTTTCTTATACAGAGAAATAATAAAATAGATACCAGAATAAATTTAATAAACAACAAGAGCGTTCCTGAGTTGAGTATTTAACACTGAGTTAGCGTTTAACTAGGGTTATGTCACCTTATATTTGATAGTTTAACTCGATATTAAATGTAACCCGGGAATGTGCAAGTGTGCCTTAATGTTATTTACACAAATGCCTGCTCTCGCCGGGAATCAACCCGTGCTTCGCAGACTTGTACACTTGCCCCTCGAAAACAAGGCGGTAGATGATAATTGTTATAGATAATGATAATTATCATTATATAATTATTATAGTAATTATGATCCTTTCCACACTATCAAAAGTTTAAAGAATTGTTTTAAATGATCTTTAGATTTATTTTTTCTTTAGGTATACCTCACTGTTAGTTATACGGAGTATAGCATGATCAAAGAAAAAAAAATTAAAGATTAGGATATTAATCTTATAAAATAATGAATCGCTAAATATGTTGGTAAGCACATAACTTCCAAACGACTGGACCGATTTGGCTGATTATTTTTTTTGTGTTAGCTATTATCAGAAGAAGAAGAAAGTTGCAGGGAAAATGGGAAAAAAATAAGCTTTATTATTTCCCACACTCAACATGTGCAACGAAGTTCGCCGGTACAGCTAGTAATATATAAATTAGTATAAAATAAGTACATTTTAATATATTGTTGCAGATTGATATTTATGTTATGATAGCTTGTCCAGAGAATGACCTGTATAGCAATAGAGATTTCTATAAACCATTAGTCTATCCCTTTGAACTGGAATCAGCATTGAATTCTAATAGAGAAACATATATAAATTGCCATGTAACAGATTATGACGAACTACTCCCAGGGAAAAGACATTATTGCGAGATTGAAGAGATCAAAAATACCACGGACGTCAGTCTTATAACTGGTAGAATAAGAGAAATGAAGACGCAGACTTTTGAAGGAGATGATATGGATATTGTCGAGAAAAAGAATTGGGCTTTAGAAAATATTGGTGACAATCTTCAAGACAGGTCATGGCGAGGATTGGAACAAAAGTTAGGAGAAACAGAGGTGAAGAAGGCAGAGGAAGGTCGTAAAGGCATACCCTTACAATATAATAATGAACCTGAGTAATTTTTATATTTATTTTAAGACGAGAAACTTGTGTACAAATCATTAAGTCGTTTTTAGTTTATTAAAACAAATAAACCACCACTAAATTTTATTTTATTATCCTGATATTTTCATTTAGTTTAACAAATATCGACAGTTTTTTTATAATGTTCAGATTCTCCTAAAATATAAGATATCATAATACGTACAAAGTCTGAGAACTGTTTTAAAAGTGTTTAATAAGACTTACAGGGTTTAAAGGATGACCTATGAATAAATTAAAAGACAACAACTTTTTCTTATTTCATTTATATACACTGTTTTTAAATAATCAATGGTGCCGATCCTGACACATTCAAAACTTATTTACGTTTTTCCAATAAAATAAAAACAAAAGAGATAAACAAATTAGTCGAGAAATATGTGTGCCATTTGTATGACTTCAATGTTGCTGTAATAACATTTATGTAAACGTGTAAAAAACACTGTTTAAAATGTATTTAGTCAGTTTGTAGAGTATAAAAATTGAGAGCTTTCCACCTTCTCATAACAATGCACCATTAACATATTTGTTATCTATAGACAACAGTTTTGTTGTGTGGTTGTGGAAAATGAGTTTTTAGTTATGTTTTCCAAACATTTATTTAGCTTGAATTTTAAACATGTACTTGCATGACGCTATTTTTATTTACCTACCTATGATAATAATTTATCGTAATGATAAAATCGACTGGATGCTGACATAAGGATAACCAAAGTTTGTTTTCAATTACTATTTTTTGACATTATTTTTAAAAATATAGTTCTATATTCTACAGTAGTTGTTTAAACAACATTTTCGGTTCAAATACTTAGCGTTTAGACTTTTCAAAAATTACCCACACTACTTACGTGAACAGTTAAGTGTAGGTACATTAAAATAATAGTAGTTTTTAAATATGTTGTGTAGCAACCAATATTAAAACAAATCTACAAATAAAGGTATTAGGTTAAATCTTTACATTAAATAACGGCGGTGACCTAGCAACTGATATAAAATAAAATCTCATCTTATAGGTTATAATAAATATTGGCCGCAGGTCAATTAGCATTAAGGTTTTATACTCTTTCATTACAGTTCAAATTACAGTAACTAGTATTTTAATTACAAAAACTTTCTGTGGATACTAACTATAACTAGGCTTATACAGTAAAATAGTATCATCCGGTTTTTTGTTAACATTAACATATAAAGAAATGTTGCTTATAGACTACTGTCATAGGTAATAGCACTAAACGTGTATTTTTTTCTTTTTGTGGCTTGCGTGGAAAGAAAATAAAGATTACTTAAAATCTTACGACGCAGCAACATGCAAGGGATAGAAAGAGACAAAACACCTTTACTGTTATCAGATTAGTTTGTGCACACTACTAAACCATGAGCTATTTTACTACTGGAGGTTATACTCCTTACAAATAACTGATCATTTCCAAATATTGCCGACTCTTAATGACACCGGCCTATCTTTCAGAAAAGAAAGTCAAAATGAGACAGCGGGCGGCAATTGTATCAGGTCTTTGTTAGTAGTGTAACCTCTAGTAGTAACAGACGTTTAATATTTATTATTTTTAACCAACATATGTATTGACACTTTGATGAAAAACGTCATAAGTTATTATATCCTGACTAATTTGACATGTTTATATTCCATCTCTTTTGTTTTATCGAAAGACAGCATGCATCTAAAATAGGTGATAAATCAAATAATGCTTAGCTGAATTACCTCCTTTATGAAAATCAACGATAATGATACATGGGTCTTGAGACTTGAAGGCATGCAAATATTTACTGATAGTAATAATCAAAGTATAGACACCAGTGATGTTCATGGTGAGTAGCCAACCTGAGACTGAGATTTTAAATACTTAAGTTTGCACCCTTCAAACCTGACCACATATTCTAAAGCGGAACATAAATAAAATAGCCTGTTTCCTATGTACAACAACGTGTGGATCTTGTGAGGAGTTTTAAATTTCAAAAGAACTAAACATTTTGATTCATTGGATTTTGCGGAGACTTCAGCCATTCTTTTCTTAGCATTTGTTTGAGTTGTGACAACCTAAGTGATGGATTTTCGGCCTTTAGCCTTGGCAAATTGATCTCTTCAAATAAGTTATATGCAGCTTTTAATCTCTTTTCTGGATGTTTATCAACTTCAGATTTGTCACTGCAAAAAAAAGGTTTTATTTAAAATTGTAAACTTGTTTTAGTACAAATATTAACATGGTATGACCCCGACGGTCATACCATCCCCCCCAAGGGTCCGAGCCTTGTCGTGGCGGGAGGGCTGAGTAACTGGGGTCGAGCCGGGGGCCCGGTGAAACTAATTCGGACCAGAGAGAGCGCTCCTCAGTACCCCTCTCTGTCCAAGAGGGGACACGAGGAGCGTACACAGGATGGTGGGCCCTCGGGGCCACGTGGGTTGGCGGCTTCCAGGCCTGCGGAGAAGGGGGGTTGGGCTTTCTATCCATAGCCCGCCCGGTCGAGATGGGGTTGCAGCAGGTACGGGGGTACCTGTCGCCACTGGAACCCTGTCTCTAGTGCACGCTGTGTCTTCGTGCACCACTTCTGAAGGTATGCGGTCCCCTGTTGAGTGGGGCCGCCTGATGGAGATCGCAAGATCTAGCGCCGCCGGGGCTGTGGATGTGTGCGAAAGCGTTCCCACAGCCCCGGTACCTGGCGAAGGGGTGGACACCGTGGGGTTTTAGTCAGTAGGAGTCTGACATAACCCGCCACTTTCGGGGGAAGTGTCCATGATGAAGTCCCCACGAAAAAAAAAGGGGTCGTACCATGACGTAAAGCAGTATGAACTTATTGTTTGACACGATAAGGTCCTCTTTTTAACCAACTCTAAATAGGTTATCATTGAGACAGTTTTATTCCTTTTTTTCTATTTGTTTGTTACGAGATCGCTCAGCCAATTTCGATGGTTCTCGTTATTTTTAGGATCCTATGAAGTGGTCCCAAACAAATTTTATCTGATTTTTGAGTTACAGTAATAGTGGGATGTTGATAAAATTTATTGGGACATCTTGGAATCATTAGTTATCTTTCGAAAAAAGAAATATCAAATCGTAACAAGTTGGTTTTTTGCAATTTTACTGCACTTAAATTATCTTTTTGACAAATTCTGTTGTTATAAGTGCAAAAGGGTTGTCTTAAACTTAATTTTGTTGTGTAACTTCACCGTGCAATTTACTTTTCAAACATGAACATATAATCATATTATTTTTTAATTATTGCATAGTCAACAAATATATACAATTTCTTTATGATAGTATACCCAATACTATCATAAAGAAATAAATATAAATCGATATAAAAATCTTTACAAACACATCTTCATATGAATACCATACCTTTACTGGACAGGCAGAGAGTGTTGGGTGCCAAATGTCACATTCCTTGCATAGCTGCTTACCTTCCTCATCATTCATAAATCATCTAGTACAACCACGCCGGTTTCGGAGACTTGACATCACCCTCAGATAAAACCTGACTAAATGGAATATCAACTTAGGCCTCCCTAGGTATCTCCATCTATCCACATTCGCATTGTATATCTTGCTGTGTTAATATTTTATCTGTAATTTTTTCCAAATAACCAAACCAACACAGCTTGCCCTTTCTCTTCTTTACACTAAAACTTTCTCCCAATCCCACTTTCTCTCCGATCTCACTATCGCGAATTTCGTCAGTGAGCATTACACCACAATTTATTTTGACTGAATTTATTAAACTTTCAAGCATTTTTTGACATCCCTAACTCCCGCTTTCATACAACAATGTTGGGATAAGCACAAAATTATGCAAAGCAACAATAACATCATGGCTCAATAACTTGCCCAGAAATAGCTTAGCCAGCACTCTTCTTTTAACATTTGTGGTGTACCTTCCATGCTTGCTTAAAGCAATACCAGGTCAACAAAAATCTCAAATCTGTAATGGCTGTCTCTTTCAAATTCCACTACTTTGGTTTACAGCCTCTTATAACCTTCTATAACTGTTACCAGCATTTGCAGCTCAGATGGTGTAGAGCCCAAAAGTACAGCATCATCTTCATAAAGCAGGCAGTTTGCCACTTAGTCACCCATACACTTTCTCACAATCATTTATTTTAACCTTTGGATTAACTAATTTCTTACCTAAGTATTGACAATGCTTCATCAACTGATTGGGCAACCTCTCCATCAATCTGTAGTCTGTTAATATTTTCTTCAAGTGGTGGCTCTTCAACAACAACCCTTGCAGGCTGAAAATTTTTTTATATAGAAATTACAAAATAATTATGGTAGCATGTATTAATTTGGGCTTGTGAATTCCTGAAAAATTGTAACAGTCTGAGTATTTGATTATATAAAAAAATACTCTATTTACAATACATGTTTAAAGATAGTGCAAACCTGCTAAACACTTAACTTTTGAAATCAATTTAAATCTATACAAAAAGATGATAAAATACGAGTGTTAAGCATGCTCAATTTTTTCCGATTACAAAAAAATGTGGGTTGTGCGTTCGGAAGATCTGCTGGTATTACTGGTGAATGAGGTCCTAAAGTCTGATCAGTTCAGTTGTAAGCTGCTTAAGGCCATTCTTTTCCTAAAATCTGCATTGAAATTGGTCCATCCATTCAAAAGTTACAATGTCACAGCACACATTCTATTTGGCTAGATATGACGCAAGCTGCTATTGTTCATTTATATGTTTATTAGGGTAAAATGTCCTTTTGAAAATTATGAATATTTCTGATAACATCGAAGAGGAGTTAGATGATTTTGTTATTTAGTTACCAAACCTTGAAGCCTGCAAATAGTTCGAAATTGAACAAATAATATAAAAAGGTGAGCTCCACTTAAAGGTGAACAATTAAATTGAAAAATCAATAAAATATTATTTTATTATTACACATTGTGGGTGTTTTCGGCTAGTCATGGGTGCCCTGGTTGTACCTCTGCCTACCTCTTCGGGGACATGGACGTGAAGATATAATATGTAAAAGATATAATATATGGAGTATTGACACTTGCCAAAAGACATACATTTATGTTTCGTCAAAAGTGCATTCTCATGTAATGCAATCAATCTTATTTGGTTTTGTTGTCATAAACTAAAGTCGCTTAACAAACTCTGTTTTATTTATAATTTTTCTTTATGTCTATAAAATGTGTCTTTTTTACTAAAAACTTAATAAAAAATATATAATGCATTAATATTTATTAAGACAAAAACAGTGGCTAATTTTACAAAACTGTGCTTTGGAACCCAAATTTGCCACTTGTCAGCCTCTTAAGTGTTAAGTAACTACTCGACACATAAAAATACTGTTAGGAAGGTTCTGAAACACGTTGTATGTTACTGAAAGGATTTAACCATTCAGTAATTTACCCAATAAGCAACTACTGATTGCTTTACTGATACATTGTGAAACATGGCATTTGATTTTTAATGAATTATGAGTAAGATTGTTAGTTAGAATTTAACACTTCAATTTTTAAAGTTACAGTTAGTTTAAATTTTTAAACCTATTCTAATTTTTTTTTCTGAAACTGTTTTGTGTACTAACATATTTAGTTTTATTTTATTAGTTTTTGTTTAAACTATTAGTCTCATACCTAGTTGCTTGGTGAATTTTAAAAAAATGTGTGTCAAACCTAGCTAAAATTGTATTTTGTTGATACAGATATTTAGAACAGATGTAAAGGTAAAAGATAGATACTGTTAAATTTTGACATACCACAGTTTTTTCTTGATCCACTTTAACTCCCTTTTCTTTCATTTGTGATATCTGTGCTCTCGTAATCTTAGCAGGAGGTGGCACCACCACCTTCCCTTTTATAGATTCCATTTCTTTTTCCAACAGTGCTTTAGCTTCTGCTTTCTTTTGTAGTTGTTCCAGTCTTTTTTTTTCTTGTTCTTCCTGAAATAGTAAGAAACTTGTGAATTAGAACACAAATTAGCGAAGAACCATATTTGTTACATTAACTAAATCCTAACATACATTAAGAGCTAAAGTAAATTTTATCATCTGTTATTGTGTCATTGTGATAGAGTGGGGTGAATCAAAAATGTTTTGTGTTGAAAAAACTTTAATATAGACTATAGCGTGTTTTTTAATCTCAGAGACTAAATTGACATTAGCAGTGTTGTAAGTTTATTGCGATTCATAAATAGTGTCGTGCCCTTATCGGAAAATGTTAACAAAATCTATTACCGATTTTTATTAGTTACGCTGGAAAATATGAACATGTGTATTTAAAATGAATTACCTAATACAAAATGAATTTGTTACATGGCTTTAGGTTGATAAAATCAAATACAAATTTATTAAAAGGAAACAACACTTGCATTTTTTTAATACTTATAATTTTATTTCTTATTTAGATAACGGTTCGATACTTAAACACTAACGTCTCTGTTATTCTCTTACAAATACATGTAGTATTACAAACCATGTAATACCTACACTTTCTCCTTTTTTCACTGTCAGCTAAAAGTGACTAAAATATATTTATGGTTGCAACCTAATTTAGAATTTTCTTTTTTAAGAAATCGACATTCATTTACAAAATATTGGTTTTATAGGACAGCACTACAAAAAAAATGCAGGTATCAAAAAAAAATTTGGTAAATTTGACATTTACGTCTGTCAATTCAGTCTCTGAGATTAAAAAACAGGCTATAGTAACAAATGTGTAATACTATTTCACTGTTTTTTTAAAACAACATATAATAGTTCCTATGTTCAAAACTTGTTATATTTTTATGTATTTATGGGAAAAGAGGGAATCATAAATTCCATGTAGACAAACAAAATTTTCAACAAAAAAAAATTGAAGTAATACCTACCTATAACTATGGCTGGCCAATGATTGTGGTCAGTTAATTAAATAAAAATTACCTTTTTTTGTTGTTTTTTCTTAAGCTTCTCGTCATTATCCTCCCATTCAGCATCTTCAGTCATTTTTTTCAATTTTTGATCTTTTTCTTGTTTAATATTTTCTTTCCGCTGCCGAGCTGCGACTGCTTTACTATTTTCACCGGCAAATTTTTTCGGCATGGTGAACAAAAGCTGCAACAGGTTAAGGTATTCAATGGAAAAATTACAAAATACAAATATTACATTATAATATTTTAATGTGTTTCATGATGCAATGGCAACTATTAACTGCAAAGTTTAACCTGTAAAGTTTTAAATAATATATGAAGCTTCTCAATATTATAAAAACTGAGAAATGTGCCTTTAAAAGTTCCTCGTAATATTTTGCATTTTGGTAGGTACAATTTTTTCGACTCTTCAATAATGTGTCACTTGTCAAAAGTGTCAAAACAAACATGTGTCAAAGTCACAGTGCCATCAGCCATGAGCCAAGGATTTTACGCTGCGTCTTCACAATGGCCCATGATGGGTCATGACAGACGTTCACGATTGTGTAGAGGGCGTAATCGCCTGTGAGCGGCCATGATGGATTGTAATCGAGCATGATCGCCGCTGTGTCGGTTTTTCGGACATTCATCAAAGGAAGTTCGGGCCATGATCGACGGCGCGTCCACACGATCGTTGATTGCTCACATTGCGTTCGTCAGTAGTAGTTTTTTTTTTTGGGGCACTTGCATTAAAACTTTGGAATATACTGGATTTTTTATTTAGATATTTATAATATCGTATACAACGAATCTTACAATTATCAATATGTATATATTTAAAAAGGGTTATGTAGATGTTTATAACAAAAACTACTGAGTAGTGTAGTTTTTTTTTGTCAACTTAGTAATATTTACCTGATCTTAATTGTTAGTATATTAAAATGTATCTAGGTATTTTTGTTCAGCTCAAGACTCTTAAACACGGGCCATGTAGTTCCGTGATTTCAGATTCGTAGCCAGACCAATTAATTCACCCGGGCTAATTATGATACAAAAAAGGTTTAGAAATTCTTCTTTATTTTAGTAGATATGCTTTTTTAAATATAAAATGGTTATAAAATCCGTTAAAAATAACGAAAATTCGTGTAATACATAGATTATATGTACAGGAGTAGAATCTGCAGCCTTTTCCAGTATTTCTCTTTAGTATTGCAATCAGCGTTAGATCGTTAGAAAGGCAGCTTACATAGGACCTTGATAGATGATACATCCGAAAATACATATAAATATTGCTTTTATCAATTACAGTGATATTGTAATTTGTTATTTTACAAAACTTCAAGACAGAAGACAGTAAAGAATTGGAAAAAATTAAAAAAGATCAAAAGACGTAACATAAAACATAAGGCATTCAATTTACAATTTCGTTTACAATTTTAAAAACTTAAACCGTGTTATTAGTTTTTTAAAATATTGTGTTATGTAATGCCAACTTAAAGTTTATCTTTAGATACCAATGTGACCATAAGCCGTCTTTTAAATATTTAACAGTTGAACCCAAATTGTGGATGTATGCTTAAAGTAACGCTTTCAAGCGCAATTGAACGCGGACTTCATTCAATTCATAACTAAAATTCAGTAAACGATATCAGTATATTACTTGAAATTCTTAAGTCTCATAAAACCGAATAGACCACAGTGAATCTACTTAATACTGATTTTGCATCTATTACTTTTAAGCAGACAATCCTTTTTGTTTTGGACTTAGGCTGGATTTTTACAGTCGAATTAAAAACTGGTCTAGACAATTGCGAAGAGCATTAATTATGTCGATGTTAGTGTCCAATATGATTTAGTTATTATAAACATTTGTAAATATTTTATTATTAAATTGTTGTAAATGGTAAGCAGACATTCAAGAAAAAATAATTTTGTTAATATTAATTTTAATTAAAGTAACTTATCATCGAAAGCATAACTGGAAATTGAACTCGTTTACACTGAACTTAGTTTTGGACTCGGTTTTTAATATGGTCGGTAAAATAAGCCTTCAGTATGCAACAAAACTTTGATATCTTCTGACTGCTACAGTAACTACAAATTTGTAATCTGATTTTGCTTGCCACAATATTATTCTTTCGATTCATAAATACAATCTGCATTGCATTAACTAGTGCAGTAATATTACATTTCTTCTTACAAACACAACAGTGAAACTCTCGGGCACAATAGTTTTTTTTACCAAAAAAAAAGAAACCCCAATTTAATGATAAAAAAATTTTGACAAATTCACTAGGTATTTTTTTTCAATATCATGACGTTCAAGCGAAACAAAATGAGAGATACAAAAGCCTCAATATTACCCTACTGGAAATGGCTGCAACATAATTTTTACATTAAATATAGAGAGGTTAAGACGTCCGTCTCGTACGGCTGCCAATGCATAAATGAGTGATCCCTATTGTGTGGACGGAAGCGCAATCATAGAGGCGATCATCGCACAATCTATAACGGGCCATTATGGCCCATTGAAGAGGCGCCGTTACACTACTAACAAATGCAATGTGAGCAATCAACGATCGTGTGGACGCGCCGTCGCTCATGGCCCGAACTTCCTTTGACGAATGTCCAAAAAACCGACACAGCGGCGATCATGCTCGATTTCAATCCATCATGGCCGGTCACAGGCGATTACGCCCTCTACACAATCGTGAACGTCTGTCATGAGCCATCATGGCCCATTGTGAAGAGCACAGAGTACATTGGTTTATTTATGACGTGAGAGGCGCCGTGAAATTAATTGTCTTAGTCTTTTTTAACATTGTGATAATATCACGATATTCGATAATATTGTTTATTATTTTTTTACGTGCATGAGTATTTGTGCTTTAGTTTTGGTGTCCTAATTTAATCAATTATCTTAAAGTATTATAAACATAGCAATTGAGAATCCGTTGTTATTAATTTATAATGGCCCTTGTTGCCTACGATAACAGTGATTCTAGTGAATATGAAGATGAATGTGATGATAATTTTTCGAAAGTTGTGGGATCAAATCTCAATGAAAACAAAACAGGTTGGTAGCTAAATGTAGCTACTTAGTACATACTACTGTGCTACTAAATTAGTGTTTTCTGACTTAGTATAAAGTGTTTCCTTATAAAAAATACACTTAACTGATAAATCTGCTGTGATTTGAAACATTAAAGTTAAAACAGTTTTGAAGAAATTAAGACACAGGAAAGTGATAGTATTATCATAAGATAAATGCAATCCGTTATTTTTAAGTTACTGCTATGTACTACAATTTTCCTAGAGTGGATGATTAATAACTACAGACTGGAGTTTTAGACGTGGGAGCTATTGAAAAAGAGTACTTAGTATTCTGAGCTCAATTATCCTTAAAATGTATGACCTGAATTATCTCATACAATACCGTGACCATACACACAAGCATGCAAATGTAAATTGATTTAAATAATAAATACATACTACAAAACATGTGTGACTACTGTGTGAGCTGGTGTATTTAGGTGAAGAGTAATGGATGGCTTGTCATTTTATCCACCTCACAGTCCAGACCTTAGTTTCTTTGGCATTTATTACTGGGGAGAAATAATCTATTTCTGCTTAACTACCTAAGAGACAATATGTGTAAACAAACTCTATATCAGTTGATAATGAGCACATTTGGTATATTTTTAAATATAAGTTGATTAAATAAGTTCAACTATTAAAAAAAGAAAGATTTTATTGTTTTTAATATTCCAAAAATCTAGTCTTTTTGGAATATTACTATTATATACTTAAATTAAACATCTACTGTGTTTCACACATTTATTCATAGTTTTCCTTTTGATAGTTTAAGCTTGAAACATTTATTATTTAGTAAATAAGTATTTTTGTCTGGAAAAATGGTTAACAGTATTTTAATATAACTTTATCCACCTGCCACAGCTGATACTAGTGCAAGGGGACCATAAGTTGCACAACTTCTTGTAAAATTTTTATTACAATTTTCTCTGAATTTTACGAATTATGTCTTTATGTTTAATGTATGTAAGCATGTAATACCTATCATGAGTTTCTGTTCCTTATTTAAAATAACATATATAGTCATGTTTGTTATTTTCAGATGTCAAGCCAATAGAGTCTCATGGAGAAATCAAACAAGATGAAAGTTTATTTAACCGTCTTCCTCAGCCATCAAATGTTAAACAACCTTTGATTGAAGAAGATGATGAGTTTCTTCACAAGAAAGTAAATGTGAAAACAGAACAGAAGCCAAAATCAAAAATAACAGTACCCTCTTTAAGTGATGTATGTTTCATGTAATTTAAAACCTTGATATTCTTCACAAAATATTGCTGAAACTCCCATGAAAAAATTTTGAAATGGCCACCCCATACATAAGTTGTAGTAAGTCACAAAATAGCTGATATTTGTTTTTACCAAAAAATTATTTAATTTTAATTTGCACTTTTTAATATATTTGAAGTATAAAAAGTACCATAAAACATTTTTTCAGTTATTTGTCATATGTATATCTCCATACTACAAACTACATTGTGTAGATCTTTAACAAGCTCTTTTCTAAACTGTCATTTGCGGATTTACAACAACTTACGTGGGAGGTATCAATTTGAACTATTGGTTTAAACATGTTTTTAGGGTTAAAATGTGCCCTCACTACATATTATATTAAGGTCACAAGAAATTATTCCCAGACCAATAAATAAATACAGTCAAAACCGTTTATGGCGACATCGTTTAGAACAACATATCGGTTAAATTGACTAAAATCAAAGGTCCTGGCTGTATGTTATATGACCGCCTTATCGAAAACATTGGTTTTTACGACATTGTTTACTACGACATACCGCATTAAGCGACCACATTTGGTCAATGTTTTCGGAGAATTATGTCTGTAGAACGACCAGCTCAGTTGTATTGTAAACAATTTGAATAAGTAACTGTATCCACATCTGGCACAGTATAATAGTCAATGGCTATTATCGTAAAAGTAAACAAAGTTTAGGGTCTTTTGTAATTCTTAGAAACAAAGCACACGCATGCCGTAGCCTCAAGGCCCGTTTCGTCATATCTCTTAAGTCAGTTTGTTACTTATCTTTACACAAGATGCACCAAAACATATTGTTGAGTTAACTGTAAAGATTGTAACATGTCGCAAAAAAGAAAACAAATCAATATCGAAGAAAAATCTCGTATTATTTCAAAGCTAGAGAAAGGAATTCCAAACAAAGACCTGGCCAAAGAATATGGTGTATCACACTATAATTTCAAGAAAGAAAGGGAGAAAATTCAAATCTTTTACGACAAGAATTTTTTGAAAATGAAATTAGCCCGAACAACGCGGCATACAAAGATTGAGGAAGCTTTGTTAAAGTGGTTTAAATATAAAAGACAAATAATGTACCAATAAATGGACCAATTCATTTCACCGGATGTTACATCTATCGGTTTTTACGACTCGATATGAGTAGTCCTTTCGTGTCGTTATAACAGATTTTGACTGTATATACGATTTTCATGTGTGTAATATTAGTATGGATTATCAATATACCATCAAAAAAATGTTAGGACAATTTTCCGCACATTTTCATTTGTAATAAAAAATGTGTGGGAAAGACTAAAAGAGAAAATTGTTTTTAAATTAATTACATTAACCTATACTGCTGTCAATGAGCTGTAGGATTTTTTGCTAATTTCAGTTATAACGCGGTTATCTTTAGAACTGAAACTATATTGAATCTTCCTCTGGCTATTGATAGGCCAGTTATGTTTTTTGATTATCTATGCATCAACACTCAAATCAGTTATATCAAAATGGTATCAGGCCTCTGTGTTAAAGGAATAGATTACTCAATCAATATGTTTACATATGTAGTTCCTTTGGGAAAACAAGATAATTTAAAAATGCTTTTTGCAAATAAAAACAGGACAAATCAGAGCTCGTAATTAAAAAAATGCATATTTCATACTTTATAGTTCTTATAAACTGGTTTTTTTTACAGTTTAAGGATGTAGAAGATACAGTTCCAAGCATGAAACCAAAAATAGCTGGTGGGGTATGTATTAATGATTTTTCAATTTGTTTTATATTTTGATGTTACAATTATTTTGTCTTTAACTTATTTCACAGAAAAAGTCTGGTCTGTTAAGCATACTTCCGCAACCCAAAAATGGAATAAAAACTACAACAAAAGCATTCATACCAAATGTTTTGACACAGAAGCCTCCAAACACCGTTAAAAAAAAGATGCCATTGCCATCTTCTGCTACAAAACAAAATGTTGAAATTAAAACTAACTCACTGGTAACTGAATACTCAGATGAAAGTGATACTGATGATGTACAAAATGATTTCTTCTCAATAAATAAGCAAGTTGAAGTACCTATTGAGGATTTACCTTTAGATATAGAGCAGGATTCAATTGTAAAAACAAATTCAGTCACGAATAAAAAAGAACCTAGAAGTTTAGAATCGTACTTCAAAAAAGATGATGACACAGATATGCAGGAAGATAATGACTTAGAAAAACACAGCAGTGACTCTACAATACCAGATCAAACAAATGATGTACCAGAGAGCTCCAGCAATGAAGTAGTACTTGATGAGGAAGCTGTAAGTTTCAAATTTGCAATTGAAATACAATTATTTGAAATAACCAAATGTCTCTTTGTTAATAAATATACTCCAAAGACTCAACATCAAGTTTTAAAATCTCTCTAAGTCTTAAAATGTTTTTAGATTATGAAACTGGTTGGCGCTCGAGGTAAACGCAGAAGGGAAGAAATTCAAATAGTTGATGTCAATCAACAAGAAGTTTTGAATGATGCACGCGAATGGTTACTTAAAGGGCTTATGGATGATACCAGTAAACGACAATCGTCTAGTAAGAAGAGGGGCAATGAACCCACTAGTCAACAACGAAGAAAACATCAAATCACATACTTAGCTCACCAGGTTTGTTTTCCTGCTTCTTTCAACAATATGATAATGTGTAAAGCACATAAGAGAAATTACATAACAAATAAATTTAATTGGATTAGAGATAGATTGATGCAATTACAGCTGAATTTACATTTTGACTTGCTTCTCTACCTCAGGGACTATTAGTGAATTAGTAACATTCCCGGAACTTAAAGTTCCAGCCAAGTTGTGCAAGGATCGGTTTATTAGATTTGGTGTAAAACATGATTATTAAAAATTTAAAAATGGATTCTGCCCTGTTTTAGTCACCTGCGCCTATTCTTTAAATATCTCCAATGTACAAAATTTACTCTTCTAAACATTTATCATAAGTATGGTAAGAAAAAGTACAACCAGGGCACCCATTACTAGCTGAAGGTGCTTCTTACTAAACTATTCGACCCATCAACCTTTGTTTTACCTGACATCTATGTATTTAACTTTTTTGTATAGGAAAAATGGAAGTGTTACTTTTTAAAATCTTATTCCAAATAAAATATGAATGATAATTTATTTTTCATACAAGCTTCCACTTCTATTAAATGTGGGTGATTACTTTTTATTTAAATATCGGTATGGTTGGGATTTATCATTAAATGTGGAAACCAGCTTAAGAAATATTCCTGTACTTGATGGGTTCCGATCTACGAAAGTAAGTTGAACTATTCATACTGAGTTTTTTTCTGTAATTTCTAATTTGCAAAATTTGCGACATAATTTTTTTTACCCTATCAAACAGAAAAAGAAAAGAATTGGAATATGCGTTCATGAATTATATTTTGCCCAATTTGCAACTTGGCTTTCACCCCTCTCCCCTGGGAGCCCCTTTAGTAAATGGAATAAAAGTAGCCTATAAACATCCTCAGAACATAAAATGTCTATGCTTATACGAGTTTACGATCCGTTCCGTAGATTCGGCAAGAATCGCGGCCGTTATATAGAAAGTCAACAATTTTAAAAACACTAAAAATGTGTTATTCTGCCCATTTCTAGTTTAGTCGCCTGTCCCCTATTTTTCTATATCTCCAATAAACAGAACACACTCTTACAATTTTACAGTAAGTATACTATATTAGCAATTTATGATAAATATAAAATATATTTTTTTTACAGGCAAAGGCAAATGAAGCAGAATTAGAGAATCAATGGGCCAACAGTAGAATGAATAAGAGGAAAACACAATCAAAATATGGTTTTTGATGGACTCAAATAATTTATTAATAATAAACAATAAGTTTACTGAACAGTGCTAATTTATTTATAAGACACCTGTTTTTGGACCCCGAGGGGTGTTATAAATTTTACTTGTTTGTGGCATCGTGGCTCTTTAGCGGATAGACAGATTTGATGCGATTTTTTTATTTGAAAGCTAGCGTGATCGAGATGGTTCTTACCCGTCGGAAAGGATACCAGACGCACTAAGGGTATTTATTTCACTTTTGAACATATGCGCGATCTAACAATTCAAACACTAACAAATGCTGGTACAACTGGGCTGGTCTGATGATACTCGAAGATTGGAGACATAGCCCTGGAATGCCTATTGGTAAACCCGTCGAGTTTGCACTTGTTAGATTCGTCTTAACTTGGTGACAATGACCTAATGAAAGAAGTGGGAGGTGGCCGATTGAATTAATAAATATCCCTGGATAAGTCAAAAACTGAATCTAACCCTAAAGTAAGCAAATTATATGCTTGTGTTATGGGTGTTAGTAAACGATTATAATACATAGAAATATTTGAATAGAATATTATAATACATTTAATAAACCCAGACCCGGAAATGCAGACATCTAAATGTTCATCACACAAATGTCTGCCCCCGTCGGGAATCGAACCCGAGCCTCGCAGTTGCTCGATGTATTTAGGCGTGTACGCTATCTACTCGACCAACGAGGCGGTATTTTGTATTTGTTTCGTATTTTTTTTATCTAAAGCACATCAAAAAGATAGGTGGTGTAAGGCAAGTGAGTGTGTGTGTCAGTGGCATCATAAAGAGATATATTTGAAGGGATTGTCCGTTTGTTAGGGGTTCATTGAAAATGTTTAATTTTAAGACTATTAATACTGGTTTTGACTTCAAGAAGTACGCCGCGGCCGCCTGAAACCTTCCTGGTATATTCTTATTCCTAATGTTTTAGGTAAATAGGGCCTAGTCACTTCGCATAACATAAGCATAAAATTCGCATAAAATTCTAACTGTAGCATCCCAGTACATCTTTGAAAATTTAATGTATGTTCACA
>NJDD01005082.1:45871-59114 GCA_002245505.1 Calephelis nemesis | reverse complement strand
AGTGTGTTTTCTGTACGTTAGTACTATTAGGTAGATACTTATCTCTACACCTCGCCTAACGCTGCGGTCGGCAATCTGCGGCGATGTTCTACTTTGTTCTTCGACATGGTAGGTTTAGGTAAATCGAAGAGTACATTTCCAAGTCTGGGTTTTCTAAATATAATTAATAGTCTAGTTTTAGTAGCCAAGTCAATCAACTGATTTCGTAGAATCGACCTTAGATGATTTGATTCTGATTAGACATCTTAGTAAGTCAATTGAAATTGAAAATTGTTTATTTCACATAGCCCATAGTATCTCTAATTAGTATGTGCACTATACAACGAGAACTTGTGCTGCGTCCTATAAAAAAATCTAAAATTTCGGTTCAAAACGCGGCCTTCCGCTGAGAAGATTCGGCGAAAGTAATTGAAACAAAACTGGAGTTTGTTGTGCCTTTGCCTTCGGGGTTATGGGCGTGAAGATGAAGAAGAAGTATTTAATTGTTTTCAATTGGGGTTAAGGGATGATTTACTTATATATTAACGAATGACTATTTTTTATTGAAAATTTGCATCTCTAAAGGTGTTGAGCATATATTAATTACTTCATGCCCTACCCAGGGCATGCCATAGCAAGATTGAACTATTAATAAAACAAATATTATTTGAGAATAATTTATTAACTACTATTGCTAAATCATCAATTACAACCTTCTAGCTTTTCTTGGCCTTGGTGGATTCCATGAGACAGGCGTATTATCTGTTACTGATACTATTTGCAGTCCCCCCATTTGTAAACCTTTTACAGCAGACTGAAAAATAAAATAAACATTAAAACTAATCGTAAAAAGCTTTCGTTTTAAAATAAACTCTTATTTAAAAAAAATAGGACCCACCCCACGATCATCTACAAATTTATTTACAAATATTTTGCATGTTTATCGTAACATGATTCAAATACTTGAACATATAGTTGACATGTTTAGAGACTATGTCAGCGTTTTTAACGATAACTTTAATATTATTCTCAAGTAGGTAGCCAAATTAAGTGTATTGCTAAACAAAGTGATTAATTGCATATTTTTGTCGCTCGCATTCTCTGTCGTACTCTTAACATTACTGTTGAAGCTCATTTGTTAAATCATTTCCTTTGATTACGGCGTTACTTCTTATTAATATGCCTGGTCATAGTCGTCATCTGAGCATGGAAACTAGAGCAGATGGCAGTTGCTATGCTTCAGGGATGGAACTCTAAGAGATTTGTTGCATTAAGCATCGGTGGGTCCCGACAAGCTATCCGAAACCTGTGGGAGCGCTATCAAGAGACCGGAAGTATTGCGAGGAAATCTGGACCAGGGAGAGCGAGAGCCATAACGGCCCAGGTAGACAGATATATCAGATTAACTGCCCGTCAGGATCGTACAATTACCGCCCGAACCTTACAAAATCAATTACTTTAACCTACTGTAAGATAAGTGGGCATTCAAACTATTCGGAATCCACTGCTCAAGGATGGCCAACATTCCTGAGTGCGAGTTGTTCGGCACATACTAACAAGAACTCATCGTGCAGCGGCGCACTTAAGGCTCGCACGCGAACGTTTGGATTGGACAATGGATAACCGGAGATCCGTACTCTTTACGGACGAAAGTAAAGTCAAGGTTTATAGAGATGACAGACGAGTTCGTGTGTGGAGAAGGGAAGGAGAACGTTTTTCTGAACCATGCATCCTCGAACCTGATCGTTTTGGGGGTCCAAGTGTTATGGTTTGGGGTGGAATAAGCTTGCTTGGTAAAACAGAGCTGGTAATTCTGGATGAAGGTACCGTAACCGCCTCTAGTTACGTCGAACGAGTAGTCCGCTCTCATATTCTTCCGTTTTCACAAAAAATTGGCGCTAACTTTGTTTTTATGCAAGACAACGCTCGCGCTCACAAGACGCGTATCACACAGAATGCACTTTCTGATGCCAATATTTCAGTTTTGCCTTGGCCAGCCATGAGTCCTGACCTCAACCCCATCGAACATTTATGGGATTAATTGAAAAGAATCCTCAAAGAAAACTATAGCAGCGTGAACAGTCAAGAAGAGGTAATAAACCTACTAAAATTGTGTTGGGATACCGGAACAAAATATAGTGCATCTCATCGAAATTTTTCCATATAGACTCAGGGAGTGCATACGAAGCAGAGGAGGACCAACACGCCACTAAACAAGGACTTCTGAACATATGGTCCCAGTACAGTGATAAAATTTAAATTTCATTAAGTATTGTTCCATTATTTTGCCAAAATATCGCCAAAAACTGTTCTTTGTTTTTAAATTTAAAAAAATAAGCAAATTACCATTCAACCATATCTAATCAGAAAAATTAAATAATTGTAAGTATTTTAAAATTAATGCGAAAACACGTGGTGGGTCCTATTTTGTTTTGAGTAGTTTATAAATACAAGTGATTAACATCAAAAACAAATGTTTACAAAATTTCCGCTTGGACTAAACAATAGGCTATTCGACAGTGCTTAAAAATATGAAGTGTTAATTAATGTAAACACCATAAATCAAAAGTCAAAAATAGTACTAGATTTATTTAAAAATGCGTTGTTAAATGTCACGTGACACAAAACACTTCTGATTGGTCGGGTTTATGATGACAACTCTTGCTTGTAAACCTTTCGAAGACATATTCGTTTGGTATTGGGATCGGACAACCCTATCGCCCGCTGGTTGTTAATGGATTGGTAGACTGCTGCTGGTGATCAGCATTACTGATGCTTCAATTTCTACCTACCATCTATAGTGTCTAAAGGCGAAATGCTTGAAACTCAGAGTAATTAGATGTAAATATTAAGTTCAGTATGCTGATTAAACAAATTAATGAAAATCATAAGTTTAAAAAAATATAAATCGCAGTGCTTTTATAACTAATTTGGAGTTTTCCAAGGCAGGGTTTTAGGACATTTACTATTTTAATTGTATATTAAATGACCTACCTGGTATAACTAATAATAATATTGTTTAATATTATTTGCTGACGACATTTCAATTAACATTGGTATTTAAATGGTTAAAAAGGAATAGTTTATTTGTTAATTTAAACAAAACCAATTTTATGCAATTTGGCCTATATAATCACACACTGGATAAAAATAAATGTAAAATTTGAAAATGCATTAATACAAGATGTTAAGTTGCAGCTTTATTTGCCTATTACAAATGTGTATCTTCAGTGCTGAGATATGGTCTTGTATTACGAGGAATAGTACAAAAATAAATATGACTTTCAATATGCGGACAAAATGTATTATGGCGAGCTTCATCAAAAACATGCAAACCAATTTAATGTTCTTAAATATATTCCTTTGAGAGAACATTATGAAGGTAGCTATACGCACATCTAAACAAAAATATTTAAAACAAAATATTTCTGCTGTAAGGAGAAACTTAAAGATCCCAAAAACTCACCAGTTTTTTTACACAAAAATTGTTTTGCAATGTATAATAAAGTAAGTAACAGATATAATCATGGCATATATTCAAAATGTTTTTTAACAGTGGCTCGTTTCGAAAAGCTATGACACAATAAATGAATTCTTTCAAGATAAAAATTATTCACTTGAATAAGTTCAATTATGAAATGTTCATCCTTGTTAAATAAATGTCATTCTTATTTTCATTATTTCATATTTAACATGATTTCAATTAGCCATTACAAATATTTATAATTTTAACAAATTCTATAACAATAAGACTTTTATTATTTAGATTTTATACATTCACACACTGCACATTGCTGAGGCTCATAAGTAATCACTTGCAACTGCAGAACCGTAACATTAACTTAGCAATCAGGATGCTTATTATTTGTGTGTGTCATTTCAAATGTTTGTAGGTGGTTGGCATTTGGCAATAGTACATAAGCAAAGGTAAATAGAGGCACTGCAATTGTATAAGTCATACTTACTAATCTTCCTGGACCCAGACCTCGAACTTTAACCTTTACAGTTTTAAATCCTTTGTCTATTGCTTTCTGAAATAAAATAAATTTTAAACAGGTAGTTTAGCAGTTTTAAAATAATTTTCAAATTTGTTGAAAATAGTAAAATTGATACACAAACTGAATGCTTGTATTGTGCCATAAAATATGCCTGTCATAGAGCTAAGCAGTGTTATAGAATTTGGTGACATATACATAATATTTTAAAATATATGTGTTGGTGAACTGTTCAAAATAATTGAAAAGAAAAAGTAATAATGGGTTGTCTGTACAAACTTTTTTCTCATACAAAAGATGAATAAATAAGTCAAACTTTTATTTACATGTTTTACTGTACATGGCACTTCTTTTTTGGCATTTGCCTGATGTAAACAGTGCCCGTATCTACTTAAGATTAGATTAACATTTAAATATAAAAAAATTGTCAAAAGCAATGCAATCTTTAGTAATGCTGGCTCAGAAGTATGAATTTTTATTAAATGGCAAAAAGAATTTTTGACACTCATTCGAACTTAGGTAGGTCAACGCTTACGACAGATATACTATTAACCATGTTATCAATATAAAGAATTACTTTTAAGTGCTCCTGTCAATTCTGTAAGTTTAAATAGTTTTAAAAGAATTCATTTCAAATACTTAAAATATTATTGCTTACACACCATTGCCAAATTTATTGCAGTAGTTTGAGCAGCAATATTTGTTCCTTTTTTTGTATTTTTGAATCCATCCATTCCACAGGATCTGATTATTTTTACTGTGCCTACCGCATCTGTTAGTGTAAATACTGTGTTGTTATGGCTCACTCTAACATTACAGACCGGCAACTCTTTATAGGGGATGCCATTGAACAACAAGCTATCTGAATCAATAGTAGGGAATATATTCTGTTTCCTAGAAAAAATGAAATGAAAGAAATTTATACATATATTTCGATCGTATTAAGTTACAAATAGTGAGTATTTACTGACTGTTTTAATACTGCATCAAGATCTACTATTTTCTCGCCTTGAACACCTTCATCGTCAGCTGGTATTCTTTTGTGGTCAAACCTTTCAGTAGCTACTGGGACTGAGGTTTGGAAAGATCTGACAACATTATTAATGGAACCTAGTAACCTGTTTCTTAGAGCACTAATCATCATTTCTATAGGTTAAATATTGATAAATTTATAAAAATTAAATTCTAACCAAACGATATATTCCGACCTCAAGCATAAATACCATAAATACCAGTGTTGCCAACAGTTAAACTGGCTTTCCACCAGATTCATGTCCTAAAACCACCAGAAAACCACAAATAGGAAATGGTCCTAGTCCTACTGTCTCCTACATCCATAGCCACCAAATCAAAGAGTTTAATAACATAAACATACATATACATAACATAAACATACATATATACATAGCATAAACATACATATACATATGTACAGGACAAGTTTTCCACTAAAAGTTTGTGTTTCGAAACGTAAGTGGCTTAAAGAAAAAAGTAAAAAGAACTATTTCAAAACACAGTTTTGATTTAGTAAAGATGCAAGACTCGCTTTACATCATTATAATATGCTTATCCTAACTTTATGAAATCTATGTTATTAATAAAGTGGAAAGAGAAATCTGTTATCTGTACTATTAATAAGGAGAAAATATTTGTTTGTTAGTTTGTATTGAATAGGCTCCGAGGCTACTGCATCATTTTGAAAAGTTCTTCCACCATTAGAAGCCCACATTATCACTGATGAGCATGGGCTATGTATATAACTAGAAAATATTCGTGATCCCTACTCAAATTGCAATAATGTAAGGAGTAAGAAAAATACCTACAAAATATATTGATGAAAGCGCTAAAAGATGTTCTACAATATTAAAGAGCAAATTGATATTATAATACGAAAAAGTTCGCCACACCACATATCTATTATAGTTACGACAATACAACTACTTTATCACATTTTAAAAGTTGAAGAAAATAGTGGCCGTATTGGGACCATGTTTTCCATAACTTTATCCTTATATGTCCTTATCCAAATAAAATAAATAGTTTCATATTTAGGACTGTTTCAATGCCTTGAGATTACTTTTTGAATTATTCAAATCGAACCATCCGTACAAAAGATATTCATCATCATCATCATGATGATGATGATGATGAACTACTTAAAGAATAAAGATTTGGTTGTTTGTTTGTTCGGCTCCAAAACTATAAATATTTTACCATTATACGCTAACATTGTCCCTGATAGACATAGGCTACTTTTTACAACAGTAAAATGTTTCATTCCTAAAGGACGGGTAGTAAAAGTCATCCTTTCGTTCTTATCTATTTAACATTACTAGTGGTCGCCCATTGGTTGAAATTCGACCATAATAAATTTTAATATCTTGTTGATAAGAACACCATCTTCATTTCTCAAGACTACTTTGTTTCCAAACTTTTTAATGCGCCATCTGTGATCATTATCTATACTTTATTTACTTTAATATTAAAAAGAGGAAACCTTTGTATTTTTTATGTTTGTATTGAATAGGCTCAAAAAGTACTGGACCGATTTCAAAATTTCTTTTACTTAAAGGGATTCTTCCGAATCCGTAAAGGCCCGTTCCATTTCATCCCGGAAAATACATAGAATTTTTCATAGTAGTGAAAATTGTGGAGTAAGTCAACAAAAGAACTGCCATACTTTAACGATTCTCGAGAACGCTGCCTAAATGGTTAGAGATGTAGGTATGTTTGACTTCTATAGAAAAGTTGTATAACTCAATGATGCCTACAAAAAAGCCCGCGATAATATAGACCAAACATTTATATTTTAGCCATTATAACCACTTTTCCATAGAATGAAAGTAATTAAAATTATTAGCCTATGTTTATTGATAATATTATCGTCAAATACTAATGCTTATCCAAATAAACTATTTATTGAGAAAGATTTTTTCAATAGCTATAAATTACTTCTCATTTTATTCCAATCGGACTACTAATTCAAAAGATATTACAAATTTAAAATTGTAATTGTTATTAAAATGAATGATGGCCACCGGCCGATATGTGCCGCACGACTTGCACGGTTAAACCGCAGGGGAGGGGGGTGCACCTGAAGAAGGCTGCCGCGCGGCTCACCCGCGCAGTCGCGCGCCTTCTCTACAGAGCGGAGGCGGCCAAATCGAGTAAATTTACTTAATTAATGCACTTATTAAAATTGACTTCAGAACTATTTAAGTACTCATTATCAAAAGTTCTTTTAAAAAATACTACTTATATTAATCGTTGCTTAAATCTTTTAAACTACGCAACGGATTTTGATGCGGTTTTTTCAAAAGATAAAGTGATTGAAGAGGAAGGTTTATATATGTATATTGTATACCCGTGCAAAGCCGGGGCGAGCCGCTAGTCAATAATATATATTTTGTTTGTTTGTGTCAAATGCATGGTAGTGTGGGTAATGTTTTATTTATTGATTTAATGTACATACTATATAAGCATTATTATTGAAAAATATAAGGTGTTCTGCACTTATCCTAAACATAAACTATAAGTGTGCAAAATTTTATGCTCCTGCAGTTTTCGTAAAAAAGGGTCTAAAATTTTGGCAACATGTATTAATATACCGATTTCTAAACGGCTGAACCGATTGGTTTGAAATGTTATATGAATTTTTGACAGTTATCTTGATGATTTAAAAATACAGTTGGACCCGGTAGGTGATGCTGCTGTTAGGCATCTACAATATCTATAATGTTAATAAACAAGAAAGATAGGTTACGTCATTTCTCGTCGTCGTCAATTTCAAATTTGAAATTTGTTCACTCGTGAGGGGTTCAGCTGGGACGGACCCCTCATTAAAATCCAACGCCACACAAGTATCACAGTGCCAACTGGTGCACTATCATTCCAATATACACCAAACAACTGTTCTAAATTATGGTCATCTGCATTGCCCAACACCATTCGCCACAATCAAGAGCGTCACCAGCCGAGGCCTAGACGGAGGCAAGTTGATACGGAGATTGAGAAAAATATACATTGTAGGTTCTATCGGGAGTCTCGCGCCCTCGACTTTTTGACTAGCCTTGCATTTCGCTCTAAATAGTAGCAAACTAGTAGAAAAAGTACTAGAATAATCGATCAAGTCAAGTTAAAGACATAAGACGGTTTGCTTTATCATTTGTTTTAGAATCTCTAGGGGACGGCACCTGCCCCTCTTGCTCTACCTTGGCGACGCCCTTGGCCATAATGTTAACCAAAGTTGTAGTAGAGAGAGTAAATATACCCATAAACTAACACTGATTCGACTGAAAATGGGTAACCCCTGCGTATGAAGAAACTGAACATCGTTTTAGCGGATTAGTCTTGCCTATAATATATAATTAAATATAACATAAATTAGAACGAGTCAGTTTCTCTGACGAATATTAGTAATCAATGTCGAACGATTTTGTTCGCAATATTTAGTGAAAGCAATATTTCGCCACTAATTGGGGGGTGAAAACCACCAGTTTTAGTGGAAAATCCACTAAGTTGGCAACTCTGATAAATACAAAGCATAAATCACAGATTACATAGGTACTATGTACCAAGATTACATAAATTAAGTACCTACATAAAACATTAACTGTCAGTGTCACAACTTTAAAGTACCACAGATTAGGTTGTGACTACAGATGACGTTAGGTAGGTCATAGGTAATGTCAAAACTCAAAGAAATAGGAATATATAAAGAAGTGCAACAATGTTCTTTAGCAAATTTAGTTGAATAAATACCGTTGGAATCGAAATATAACTTAACAACATCTCTTTGTCTCTTTTTAACAAATGTTGTACGCCGAAAGAGATAACGACATTATTGTCTATGCTCATTTTAGGGTCTGAATCTTGTAATAAATATAGAGTTAACTTATATAAAGAATAAACATATTTGCACGCCACAGTGTAAAAACATATGCTCGCAAAAGTGAATAAATATTCTTTCTTTCGTTTAATTACATTTCCCCATTTAGTTTAGGTAGGTATAAGCCCATTGAGTAGCACAAAGTAAGTAAGTTGACAGTTGTAATTTCACTCGGTAGGTAAATAATAATTCTAATCTATTTACCTAAACTTAACTATCAATCATCACTAATAGATCATGTATCGATATCGATACTCTACTTTTTCTGGACAGCCTTATAATGTCAAAATGGCAGCCATATTTAGTAGCCAACGACAGTCTTTTATCGCAGGTACCTATTTCATGCCCATATAGGTACTTAGAGGTATACTTAGAGGTCAATGTCAAAACCAAGTCAACAAGACGTCTACCACAAAGTTAACCCATTACCAAACCATACTATTTCTATGATGATATTATTTACGCCGAAAGAGATAACGACATTTTTGTCTATGCTAATTTTGGCGTCGATTTAAAGCGACGTTATGACAGTTCTCATGTTTGCCAGGAATCCATATTTAGTGTTCAATTTTTATAGTGGTGTACTATTACAATTGTCGATACTTTATTTTACGTTCCCAGAAAAGAATATTTGGAAAAGATAATAACGTATACAAAATTATCAATCACAGTCTAGCTTAATAAGAATTCTTTCAAGTGCTCACTTAAAAGTAAAGAAAGATGTTTGAATGTAATCTGATCAATTTTTTTTGTAATTATAATGAATCTTGTAATAAATATAAAGAGTTAACTTATATAAAGAATAAACATATTTGCACGACATAATGTAAAAAAATCGCGAAAAGTAAACAAATATTCTTTCTTTCGTTTAATTTCATTTTCCTATTTAGGAATAATCCAATTGAGTAGCACAAAGTAAGTAAGGTGATATTTGCGATTTCTTTCGGTAGGTACCTAAATAGTAATTCTTATCTATTTGCCTAAACTTAATAATCAATCGTCACTCATAGATCATATATCGATATCGGTACTCTACTTTTTCTGGACAGCCTTATAATATCAAAATGGCAGTCATATTTAGTAGCCGACGGCAGCCTTTTTTCGTAGGTATTTCATATCCATATAGGTACTTAGAGGTCAATGTACCAAACAGTGTAATATCAGTGATGCCATCTCGCAAATATTTTTTTCACCAGATATTTTGGTCTCAAACATAGATTTAAGATGTCAAAGCTGCCTAGTATACAAGGTAAAAACTCTGATAAAAAGAGCTCAAATTAGGTACGTATATCTGTTAGTATAAAAAAGTATCTTCACGCCCATATCCCCTAAGAGGTAGGCAGAGGCACAACCAGGGCACCCACGACTAGCCGAAGATACTTAGTCCCACAATGTGATATGTGGCAAGCCTATCACCAACCGGGCACATATCCTATCCCGAGCAACATTTTTTTTAGAAAATTGGAAAAATCCAATTTTCTTTTTGGTGCCCGACCCGGGATTCGAACTCGGGACCTCATGTAGTCAAGTTCAACAACTGAACCGCTAGACCACAGTTAGTGTAACTTTATTTATATGTATGAGTTGGACGACGATGACAGTGTGTGCATGCTACATTGCCAAACCTTGCCTCAACTAAATGTAATCGAGATGTTGCCACTTTATTGTTATGTGGAACTGTAGCACAGCACAGTTTTGAGTCATACGCTTCCGTGTGCCGCGTGTACAGCGTGCATGGCGTTGCCAGCGTTGAGCTACGTACACGCATATTCGAGCAAGCCACGTGTGTCATTTCATGCGTAGCGTGTCCGTGGATTGCAGTGGATACAATCACATGTATTTTCTTGCAAAGCGAAGCTTAAAGAACGTGCGTATCCTCTCCGTGCGCTGCGGTAGGTCCGCGGCTTTAGCAATAGAAGTTAGATTAAAACCTTGACATGAGTGAATGACTTGAGTATTTTCTCACTGAAAGCACTTTTACTTTGGAGTTCTGTTTTAATTTAAGCAATTGCAAAAGGAGTCATAATCACTGTAAGCATTTTTAACGAGTTTTAATTTTGTAGAATAACTTTAAAAGTCAAACGAAAAAATATGAGCTTGTTTAATAAATTCATGACAAATATTTAACACACATATTGACTACTAATCTCAATTGAAAATTCTAAACAAAACAGCAGATATTTTGTAATCGTATTTTTTGTTATTAAATGGGCAGACAGGTTAAGACCTAAGGGGAGGCTCAGATGAACTGTATCACTACAGCTGCTGGATGCTGTGTTTAAAATATTCTTCAGACACCAGTCACGCCTTAGAAAAGGGTAATTATTTCTAAATTATCAGATTTCTAGAAGAGATTTCTTGTGAAGAGAGAAAACATAATGTTGATATTGTATAATATGATTTAATAAATTAAACATCAATATACTTTTCAATAAACACCTAAACCGTTCGAAGAACAATTATTTTACTTAAACATATTCTTGACGTAGAGTACAGACTGCGTAAATCCTCGCAGTGGCAGCGGGACACCGAGCGCGGTGAGCTGCAGATGGCCAGCTTCGGCGAGACAGTTGGCTTTGATTAATTCCTCGGCAGCCCATTGGACATTGTACACTTTGGTCTCCGGATCCTCATTGGACAGCTCAGTATTCAGGATATAGTTCATGATCGCGGGGTACAGTGGCGTGGACACGAACTTGACTAACAATCCTTGGTCAAGTATTTCTTTTATTAAATCGTCTTCTATTTCTTGTTTATGGATTGAATCCTGTAATTTTAAAAAACGTTATCATTTAGGAGTTTTAGAGACATCGAGAGTAAAGATAGTGGCAGTTTTTTCGTATTATTGAATTTCTTGTATATATTGAGTGAAATTAGTCAATTTAGTTTGTACAACTTTGTTCAGTTAAAATGCACAAGTCAAGTATTCTTTAAGAAATTAATGTACCGCCTTTTCCTCGTTCACGCAAAATCTCACTAAATGAGCATGAGTAAAGAGGATACCGCTTTACTCAAGACCCTAACCTGACTTTCTTTTACGACTATTGACATATTTTGAACAATTTTAGCTTGATTTCATTATATCGATTCACTTGATGAAAATTTCAACTTGACTAATGACAAAATATGCTATACCGCAAGCAATTTTTTTATTAATTTGTAATTTTATATAACATATTGAAGTGCGCACAAATATACAATGGCCAAAGTCCAAACAGGTGTCACACCGCTGGTAGCGCAAGAGCTCATAGCTTGTGGGTGTTGGCTGTTCCTCCATAGCAAGTAAAGTCTAAGGAGTAAACAATTGAGAAATATGAAAACAAAGCCGTAACACCTGATCTAGTCGAGCCTTACAACCATATCGTAAAACTCATTGAAACAATACAGTAGCAACTCCATCACTCACTACACATTAAAATATTCACTTTTTTTATTATTATATGACATTGGAAGGCAAACGAGCAGACGGATTTCCCGATGGTAAGAAATTCCCGCCGCCTAGAGAAACGCTTACAAACAACTATAGGGTTCCCCCTTATCTGTTGCACAACTGCCATAAACGTTGTAATAAGAGTTATATTTTGATAAACTAAGTTAACGTACGTAAAACCCAAAACCCGGGTCTCGGATCATAATGAATTAAGAATTACGATTCTGAAAATTCCCTATGGCATCCTGTATCAGGGAGAACTGTTGCAAGTGGCGACCTCTATACTGGACACCGGTTCAAGCAATGAGAGGCGTACACAAGGTAGGTCAAAAGAAACAAAGTATTTTTATTTAAGCACTTGCCCTGTGCTTGGGTTAAATTTCTATAAAAAAATAAAAAAGGGATTGTTTGGTTTTATGAAACCACGGTAGAAGTGAAACTTGATCTATAACAGTAAACCGTAAACGCCGACATATCGGCCTCGGCTGCTCTGACGTCACGGTCACGCGAAATGCGAGACACAGACAAAAAAAATTGAGACAATATAATAAAAGTTTCACTTTAAAAACTTCGCCCCCCACAAAGGATTTGTATTTGTAACTTTTCTTCTCAAGCCGAGGAATGCTCTACCCCAGTGGTGGGCAAACTACGGCCCGCGGGCCGAATCAAGCCCGTGAGAGGTTTTAAAAAGTATGAACCTTAAAAAAATATGGTCGAAAAGTTAAAAGACTGTTGAAATTTTAACAATTAATATACCGAGTCCATACTTCAAACATATCTAATGCGTATTCCATATTCTAAGACCTTTTTACATCGATTTTATTTTAATAAAAGATTGTAAAAGTACAAAAAATGCCGTATATTATCTTTATTTGTTTTATAATCTTTATATTTACAGCTCTTTTTAGGTAATTAACCGGCCCGCCTCAATATTTATTTTAATTTACTGGT
>NJDD01005082.1:0-20830 GCA_002245505.1 Calephelis nemesis | reverse complement strand
GTCGGCGGCCAGCTGCGACAGGTGGCGCGGCGGCAGCGCCACTCCGCGGCGGGCCGACAGCGAGCTGCCGCGCACCGCACGCTCCAGCGCCGCCACGCGCTTCACCAGCATGTGAGCTGAGATGCTGCCGTCGCTGCCGACACCACCACATCCATATAACGAACTACACTCATCTTAAAGGCCCGACCGACGGACGAATAAAACCACGGTCAGTACTACCCGACGGCGAAGTTCTCAATGGCTCAGAATAGAAACTGTCCGTTGACCAGCAACAACGGGCAACAAGTGTAACTGCCGCTCTTTGAAACCATGGCATCTATATATTCGTACGCCGATTACCTCTTTTAAGTATAAAAAAACAAACACAAACGTGGCATTATGTGCAAGTAAACAATAACAAATTCAATATTGAAACTAGAATTCCGAAATCTAGGGTAACATTTGAACGTACAGGTCATCTTGCACTTACATTTATATGCATATCTTTACAACAAGACTACCAGGTATAGAATATGTAGTTCTCAGTAAACGGAATTCGATGAAGCGATAATAAATAGGTAATATAGCATACTATAATGTACACCTAGATCTCCCCGGGGTACCTATATGCGTATCTGTTTAATCAATCTTTTATCTGCTATTTTTTTCACACAATCCAACCTAACAGACCATACCCTTTCTCATTTTTTACACCAATGCTTTCTTTCAACACACTTTCTCTCTAATATTGCTGTAAATAATGGGATCAACAAGGGTGAAACCAGATTTTTCGTAGTTTTCAATTCAACCTCATTTAGGCCTCAAACTAGATCTCAGCGATTTGCGGGGCGGCGGCGAGAGCGTGGCGGGCGCGGGCGCGACGAGCTGTGCCTGAACTCGATGTCAGAGGTCAGATCGCTCGTGTCGCAGCGACGAAGTATTGTATTTGATGTGAGCACAGTATCGATATGGCGGTAACTTCATTTGAACGGAGTGCTTTTGATCCGTATTATTTATTATGGACAAAGTAGATGTTCATCCTTATTACAAAGGAAAGAAAAAGGCAACTTTTCTATTATCATGAACAGTGACAATACCTCAACAAGTTACGCGATTATACAGGAATGAGTGTGGAGATTTTTGATTATATTGTATTGTAGGAAATATAAAGTCTGATTTAGAACCTAGCTACATATATCATCTTCTTATTTTTATGACTAAAATGTTTGCTATTCCAAATTGGTGATCTATCTAAATTTCAGTAATTAAATCTAGTGAAATGCTGCGATGGACTTAAATTTATAGACAAATATTAAACGGAAAGGGGAACAGCACTACGTTAACTCAATCGCTGGGAGACCGCTTGACGGTCGCTCGGGCACCGCTACCCGCTCTGCTGCCATCCAGTTCATTTCAATAAGAATATAATATGTGATAGATCGCGCCGCCCTGCAAATCGCTGAGATCCAGTTTGAGGCCTTACCCTTCTTTCTCGCTTTTTCTTACATACCCACTTTCACATTAATAACGCAACCTTGTGATAAACACATAACCATGCAAAGCGGACTTGCCTCCTGACTCAAAACCTTACTTTAAAGTAGCTTACACAGCGCTCCATTCCCATTATTCCCTGCACACTCTACTTTTTACGCTCGTGATGTACCTTGCATTCCTACTTGAAGTACTACCCATATATTTTACTAACTTTAACATCTATTACAATTTTTACATTCGTTGTAGCTTACGCATACAATTTTCCTTTTATCTTCGTATTCAAATATAAACTCCTTCCTTTACAATCGTCTTTTTGGAGGTTTTTTTTAATACAAGATAAACAAGCGTGCTGAATACATACAATCAGTTTGACGCTAATGTTAATATCAAACAAAGGAGACATGTTGTCGTCTAATCGCACATGTGTGCTTTACGTACATCATGGGATTCACAATCTAAATATGTAGACTGCACAGCATGCAGCAAAGACCGTCTATCCCAAAACTCGGCAAAATTTCACAATATTCTTCGCGTTCGACACTATTAACGATATTGTGGAAAGGACACCTAATTCATACCATTAAACCGCTCTGAGCTTCCCGCAACATTCCACCAGACATCCCTCCCATCCTTTCAACTATTTTTCCATACACTATTGGCGATAAACCGATAGTAACTGCTGCAATCCAAGCCTGGCCTTTAATAAAGGCACCGTCACAACAAGCTTCCAGTCTTCGGGTAATTTTTCGGTCTTCCAAAATTTATTACGAAGAACGAAGAAAAAATCCCAATCGGCAGAGCCACCAACAGGCTTAAAATATTTCGTACAGATAATCTTACTATCTATATAACACTACTACTAATTCAATCGTTGTATCGCCAGATGTCCCGCTATTTTTGTGTTTATATTATATAAACATACAAAATATTTTTTTGCGTGATAAAACAGCGAAAATATATATAATATTACGTAAGTGTGTATCTTGCATAGACAAAAAAATCATACAAATCCAACTCACGTCTCCCTCAGAATAGTGGCGAGTAGATCACATGCCATATGTAAGTGTTCAGTGCCATTGTAGGCCATTAGACATCGCTCGGCGAGCTCCAGGTGCGTGCGCACGTCCAGCTCGAACTCGCGGGGGGACTGCAGTACCTGCACACCCAAGGAATCCCATCCATTTCAATATTATAGGAAGCGAATCGATATTCAGATGTTAACACAAAAATGTAAATGTTTAAATGAAAAAAAAATGTCGAGTAAAGTAAACTTTGACGATAGCGAATTAAGGCTTTTTCGAATATTAAAAAAAAACAGTTTTTTTTGCTTAAGAACAGTAGTTTTCTAGTCCAATCTCCCACTGCAATTTGTAATGTGATTTGTTGTACTTTGTTACCTTTTATGTAAGGTAAAATTAAATTGTAATTGTGATTTTTTTATCTATTTTATAATGTAACTATTAATATTGAAAAAAGACAAGCCCGCTGAGGTTCTTTCGCCGGATCTTCTCAGTGTGTGGCCGCGATTCCGATCCGGTGGTAGTTTATAAAAAAGGAGACGCGCACAAGTCCTGCTTGTAAAGTTTTTTTTTGAATGATCGATTATAGAAAAAAAAGCTTTTAAATTAATGTATCATAACTATACATGAAACGATAACATTGATTATGAGAATATGAAAAGAGCTCACTTAACCTACTAGTAAAATTTTTCACTGGGTCGCAATAAATGTAAATCCTAGAATGAAAAATGTTTATTTGAAGACTAGGAAACAATACTTACCAACAAAATATAAGAAAGATCGTCTATACTGATGTTTTCTAGGAATTCCATGAGTCCGCTGAGACAGCCGCCGACATCCTTCGTTAAGTTCTCGTACCGTTTAAGGAAAGGTACGACAAATTCTTTCAAATCCGACACAAACGTTTCTGGCGTTGACTGAAATGTAATCAAGTTTAAAATTTAAAGACTTATCTTTCAAAACTAATGTAACTTATATTATGTGAATTTCTTTTAAGGAAACAATATTTCCCCGTTTTGGTACGGGCTCCTTTGTAAAATAGACCAACTGCCTTCCTGCCAAGCAGCTCGTAAAAGGCGAACATAGGCTTAACATCACTAACACCGTGACCATACTAGGTAGTAGAATTTCGCAGCCACTTGCCCGGATTAATACTACCGCCTTACCTATTCTTTCCGCTATAACGTCAGTGCTCGCCGTTGAAGTGTTCGGTTCGGAGGGTAAAATAGCCGGTAAAGTTACTTTTGTTCGAGGCCTAACATCCCGGCCTCAGATTGGCAACGCACCATTACCACCTTTGGAGACACCAAAGATGGTAATGGTGCGTGAATTCCTATCAGAAAATCCGTCTACTTGTTTGCGTACCAATATCATAAAAAAATATTTTAAACCTAAAGCTCATGCAATTTTTTTAAGAATTCCCGAAAACTTTAAATTATAAAAATGTCTCCCCAAGTATTAAAAACACTTGTGGTAAAAAATTACATAATACAAGAACAATGTTTTAGTTTACCATTTTCATGAGCAGCTTGCAAGTGCTCAATGTGGACATGTTCTCGAGTTCTTGCAGCGTGATGCCTTCGAGGTTGATGTCGTAGAGCAGAGTGTCGAGCGTGAGGAGGTGGAACATGATGTCGTCGAGGCCCGTGACCGCTCCGCCCACCGCGGCGACGGAGACGAGCGTGAGCGCGTGCGAGACGAGGCCGGAGCGCTCCTCGATGTGTCGCGCGCGCTGCGTGTACCACCCCGCCACGTCCTCCTCCGCACCCCCCACCTCACCCTCCGGGCTCATGTCCTCCGACCAGTTCCCACTCCAGATCGATCTGGGACGTTTTTATTATTTTGTAGAAGTAAATTATTTTTGTAACAACATTTAAACAAACTGAAAAGTTAATCCTCATATAATTACTTCGTTATACATTGAGACCTTTCTATAACAAAAAGTGGGTGATCAGATCACTCGGATATTATCCGAGGGTGGTGTCAAGACTCAAGAGTCTCCGAAACCGGCGTGTTTGTATGAAAAGGTAATGAATGTAAAGGAAGTCAGACACGTTTGTCAGGATCGTGAGGTCTGGCACTCGATACTCTCTGCCTACCACGTAAGGGACTTGGCGTGAAGATATTTATGTATGTATGTATGTTAGTATGTATGATGTAGGTATCCTCCGATAGCTTTAACAAATCTTCGATTCTGTGCTTCTTATAATTAACGCTTTTTAGACACAGTTTATAAAAAACACTTGTACTTTACACAATTTATTGTTTATTATCGATCTCGTTCACTGAACAGTTAACAGTTGTAGTCGCCCTGGCTGTGCTTTATTAGCGAAATCGATGAGCTAAAAATAATGAAAATGAATTGTGGAAAATATAAGTGTTTTAAATCTATTGAAACTAAAAATACAAATAAGATAATAAAAAAGTTGCATTAACAAACCTTGAATTGCAACTTATAACCAGCTTAGGATACTCTTTTAGCAGGTGTATTACAAAGCACATTAAATTTCAGAGATGAATGTAACTGTGAAATTAGGAACAATACTGGCCAAACTATATTACCACATTTAATTATTATAGTTGATAGATCAGGTGTAGAATTATTTAACTAAATTTACCTGAATATTTCTTTTTTACACCAATCATTTTCATGTTCTGGCGGCTTGATTTTGATAGGTGATTTCTTATCGAACCACGTCAGAGGCTGTTTGGTTGGCAACAGATGTTGATAGTCGAGAGGGTTGAGCGTCTCTGGCAGTTTGTCCAGTACTGCCAGTTGCATGCTCAAACTTTTGATGTAAGGCCACAGACAAGTAAGTGCCTCGACGCGCCCTTCCTTGGCTATTTCCATGGCGCTATGTACTATGCTGTTACTTCTCAATCGATCGTATTCATCCTTTACATACGTTGATTTTTCACATCGGAGTATAGCCTACAATGCAAATTAACAAAGATATATATGATAGAGCGAAGTCCAACGATTCCGTCTGAAGTTTTAAAAAAAGGTATAACCGAAAAAAAAGGTATAGTTTCCAGACCGTCCCATATAAATCTCTTTTTAATTTTGTTTATATCACATTATGGAAATAAAGAATAAATTATCGTATCTGCAGGCTTGCGGTCCTGTGTTGGACTTGACTTCATGAGGTTCCGGGTTTTATATCGGCAACAAAAAGGAATGTTTTTCATTTTTTTTTATACAAATTAAAAACAACGCTGCCCGGGATTGGATATATTATGCCCGATTGGCGATAAATTTGCCACCTATCAAAATTGTGGGATTTAGTGCCTTCGGCAAGTCGTGGTTGCCTTGGTTGTAGCTTTACTTCTTCGGAGATATAGGCGTGAAGAAATAAAGAATATAGAGATATAGGCGTGAAGAAATAAAATAAAGAAAAAAGAATTTTATAAAGAATAAAATAACTTTTTAATATAATACCTAAAACTTTTGGATTTTTGTGTGTAAGTGATATTCGCACAAAAATATACACTTGAATTATGTTTCTATCTCCTAGGTTTCCTTAACGTTTAAATAATTGTAATGAAATTGTTCTAAACGAAATACGATGATTTATTCGAAGAAATTAAATAAACATGAAAAAGATTTTAAACCTCTTAAATATTGATATAATTGATAATGATATTTTAAAATATGATTAAGTTATATTAAAACTACTGACTATTATTAAGGATTTAATGATTGATGATAGGACACGATTGATTACATTAATTTTATTGATAGATAGCTTAATTGATAATGGTTTGATGATGAGCACGCCCGACGCGAAAATTTGATACGAACTGATGATATATGTTTTATTACGATGCGAGCCGCGGCTCGCAGTCGCCAAGTGATAACCTGTAGAAGGTGCACAATGCTTATGCATATGATAAATGTAGGCGCCGAGCTCGTACAATTTGTATGTGAAGAATTAATTGGATAGAAACATTTCATATTAATTATAATATTTTAATAAACTTTGAATTTAGTAGATAACACTATCTCAAACTTGATTATAAATTTCAACATTTTTACCACAGCCGAAATAGCTCAGTTGGGAGAGCGTTAGACTGAAGATCTAAAGGTCCCTGGTTCGATCCCGGGTTTCGGCACAATATTTTGTCACGATAAACTTAGATATTACATAACAAAATAGCTTATTTTTCGCCGACCACGCTTATTTTAAATCTAGACTAAGACATTGTACGAATGTTCAAATTGATATGAAAAACTGTTTTACTTTCATGGTTGGCAAGAAAAATTTAACCAGTTGGGTCTTTTTTTGTAATTTATTTATTTTATTGACATGGAATAGGAACAAACAACTGTTACTGGATTAAAATAGTATCAGCAAAAAAAACAGTAATCTTATTACAGTACTCGCTTATGAATACACATATTAAACATAGAAGAAAAATTTAAAACACTCCACTATACTAAATGAATGAGTGAGTGAACTCAACACAATCACACTTACAACAGAGCGATACAAATAAGTATTTACAAGAGCACGTTTATAGTTTTCACTATAAACGTGTATAAACGAATTGATCTCTACCAGACAACCTTTTCGTCTAAGGAGACTATAAACATAGGTGTAGTAGGTAAAGAGATTAAACATACATTAACTATAAGATTTTAAACGGGAAAAGAGGGTCGTAGGTCTGTATGGTGTGGAGGAGGGTTGCGCAAACACAGATTTTAAGCTGAACGTCAAATTAAAAAAAAAAGGAATCTATATTTTAAGTAATCCTGGGAATTTAGCTCAAATAACACAGAGAACATGAGCATCACGAAACATATAAGGTTATTAATCTTTCAAATGAAGAGGAAAATAGACTAAAGAAAAAAAGCCCCAGGACTAAAGTGTTATGGATTCAAAATAAATACTTTTATAACTAATATAACTAAACGTAATATTTTTCATACTTGTAAATGTCAAAAGCATACCTCATATAACGTGAGCCTTTCCTTGTGGAACAGCATGACGTGTCGGCAGCGCAGCAGCTCGCTGGTGTATGCGTTCAGGTCATCCAAAGTTATTTCATCCAACGTCTTCCACTCCTCCTCCGGAAGATCTTTATTAATTTCTAGAAACCGACAAAGTCTAATCATTGCAACCGCCTTGTTGGTCGAGGATGTAGCATACAAGTGAAAGCCACCAATCATCCGCAAGAGGTTCGATCCCAGACAGAGGTAGCCAATACCATTCATGATAAAATAACAAAACTGTCAAAAGAGCATAAGTTACAAGTGTTATAGTTTCTTTGCTAACCTATAATACAAATCTATAGTAGTTATAATTCGAGAACGGATGAACAAATTTGGTCTAAAATTGAAAAGCTTAGAACCAGGAGACGGACATATAATTTATAATATTATTACCTGATGCCATAACTTTGGACCCCTTTTAACGAAAATCGCGCGGACGCAGGTGTACAAAATTTGGCACACTTATGTGTAGGAGAAGTGCAGAACGCTAATATTATACAATAACAATGCTTATACAGTACGTTAAATCAATAAATAAAACATTACCCACACTACCATGCATTTGACACACACAAATATTGATGATAACGATAAAAGATCAAAGATGGCACACTAAAAAGTTTGGAAACAAAGTTTATGTTCTTGAGAAATGAAGATGGCGTTCTTATCAACAAGATATTAAAATTTATTATGGTCGAATTTCGACCAAAGGGTACATATAATGCGTTCGACTTTGAGGAAATTATATATTTGTAAGCATTGTAATCTCCAGTAGTAATATAGCTAAACTTTTGACACGATGATATATGTGGCTGACTTATAACGGACAATTCAACAAATTTCTTTAGGTTTGTTGTTAAATTACTTTGTAAATTGTCCGAGCTCGAGTCAGAGCAGACGTCTTGTTCCATAAAAGATGACATTTCTATAAACCAACAGCCATTGCGGATGTCAACATGCGATACTTGACCGGTCTGTATACAGATTGAAAATTTTGAAAAACTTGACATACACGCTTGATAAGATTCCTTGACTGGTTAGACGGTAGTCTAACTAATGCCTCATTATCTTTACGTACTACGTGTAGTTATAGCTACGGTTTACGGTGCGGTAATTGTGGAATCGGGAAATAGTGTCTAAAAGCGACATGTATTTCTTGAAATCAGTAAATTCGACAAGCTATCCAATTCCTATCTCGAAAAAGATTACTGTCTAAAAGTCGCCGTTAAATAATAAAAATATGGCAACTTTTTGTAAAGCAGTTTGTCTGACCGTGGAGTATCTGTTGGTTGGCGAGGTGGAGGCCGAAGTGCAGTAGGTCCGTGGCAGCCGGCAGGCTCTCGGGCAGCCGGTCCACACACTGGTGTACCGCCCAGATCTTCTGCGACACGCGGCTCTGGGGGTATCAAGTCAAACGTGTTCGTTAACATTTAATCATCAGTTGTATTGGAAATTTTAATACTAAGACAAGTCTGATTCAAGACAAGTTCACTAAGTCTCTACAAATACCAGTGTTTTAAAAAAATTAAAGTATATTTTTCCCTTACAAATCAAACTCTCATGTCTCCCCCCTCATATGGGAGACTATCCTTGTATAAATAATATAAAACTCGCCCAATGGACTTCCAGTTACTATTTATTTTGGTTTAATTTAATTTTAATGTTGTATGTCACGCATGGTGTAGTGGTAGTCTATTAATAGTTCTGTTCATACTTATGTCATTCTCCATTCGTCACATTATACGGTAGAATACTCAACCAAATGGTAGAATACTCACATTTCACCCGGTAATACAACCAGATTTAGATTTATATCACAACTTTAGCTATACCGATCATTATAATGTTAGTCACTCAACATAGGAGACTTGGAAGTTGAAGGATTATGGAAGTCGGCATACTTACCCGCACAATAGGCTTAACATCTCAACTTTTAAAGTATGCTGGACCGGACATCTTAGATGTATTCGTCAGTGTGAAGACGGTGTTCTTGCGCCACTGCTACTGGTACATACGGTCGAGGCATGGCAGGTGCGGGTACATACCAAGTAGTTGTGTATGGCGTGTGTGGAGACGGGGTTTTTGCGCCACTGCTGCTGGTACACACGGTCACTGTCCAGGCCGAACGTCTCCGCCAGCGCCAGCGCCTCCGTGTACTTGCCACTCTCTATCTGTGTATAAACGATTGCACATTATGGAACTTCAAAAATTAATAAAATTGTGGTTATTAAGTAACATATACACTTGTACCGGATTCATAATTATTTTGAAACAACCGGTTTCGCTATTTAAGGTTTATAACAGTAAAAAGTTTACTAAACATCGAGTTTTATCACAATGGTCGAATTACACCGGTTGCCTTCGATAGGAACTTTAAAATGCAATCATTTAATACAGTGGGCAATAAAATAAGGCAAATTACTGGAGTCAGTATTTTTCTAAGTCAACAAAAATGTCCTATGAAAAAACTGCTGGCTATTAAAAAACTATAAGAAAAATATACGTGTAAATTAGTTACATTACAAATGTTTAAATCAAGTTAGGAGCAAAAAAAAATAAAAAAAACAGGTACACTTTTTGTTACATGAAGATAGAACATTTTTAAAATGAAAATGATCACTTTAGGTCTGCTTTAAACATACTGCTCATAAATCAAATATGGACATGATAAAGTTTTACCAGGTGAATATGGAATATATGACAAAAATAACGGTTTCATACCTTTCTAGAGAATAACTCATTAGGCGTAGTACTCTTGACTCCAAGGAGTCTATATATTCTAGAGATGACGGTGATCTTCTTGGGCTTTGGCTGGAACGTCTCCATGTCTGTGATCGCGTAAAGAACTGTTTTGAATAGTTCCTTCGTCATTTCCAGCATCGAGTCCTCCACTTCTACTTCAGCTTTTACAACTTCCATCTGTCGTCAAATAGTACCCACTTTATTAGGTTGCCTCACTGTCAAGGTTTGTAAAGAGGTAAAGTACAGTGTGCAGTGAAGTACAAAAGCAATTTTAAGTGTTAGTGTTACAGAACCTATTAAAAAAAACATTTAACAAACCCAAACCAATAAAATCAAACCAATTTTCGGTGAAAGCTTACATGGTAATGTCCATCAAATAGATATATTTTTTAGTTATGTTGTTCTCATATTTCAGAAGTTACAGGCCCCCCTAGATACAGATTCTACCACTTTGGAAGCGTCTCTCGCGCAAAACTGTTCAGTTAAGAAACAAACTAAGGGAAAAACCTCAATATAATTTTTGAAAAACTGTCCAAAGATACTCCCGATAAGAAAGATAAAAGTGGGAACCCCAAAAATTTATTATTATTTTTCTATTTTTGTTTGAAAATCTTATTACGGTTCACAGATACATCTACTAACCAAGTTTCAAGAGCTAGCTCTTATAGTTTCGGTAAAAAGTGACTGACATACGGACGGACAGACAGACAAACATGACGAATCTGTAAGGGTTCCGTTTTTTGCTTTTGGCTACAGAACCCTAAAAACGAATACTTAATATTTTAAGTATTTTTTATTAAGAGAGACAGTCCATGAAATAATCTAGCAATTTAGTTTTCTAGATTATTTAACTCAGAGTCGGTTGTAGAATCCTGCAATGAATAGCCCAGATTAGTATTACAGGTATGATCTATTTTTTCCATTACAAAGTCAGTGCTTGCTTTTAACCTTTACCTGTTTATATTGTACCAGGAAACATTGGACTAACGTAAGAGGTGACGTATTTTATTACACTAGTGAATAAGTCTGCTTTTTGGCCTTTAAATATCATACATAAGTAAATAAAGACTTACAGATTCGTCGCTCCGTGACTTTCGGCCCGGCAGTACATTAGACTCGCACTCCAGCGCCATGAACGCGCCGTTGTGTGCGCACGTCACCTGTGACGTCATTAGACAGAGAGTGTTACAAACATCACCACATTTATTTTTTGATATTAAGTAAATCCCCCGTGTTACCCGTACCCCATGTACCCCGCGTTGGTCCGGCCTCCTTTGTAGAATAGACCATCCTTCCCAGGCAGCTCGTAAAAGGCGAGCATAGGCTCACCGTCACTAACACCGTGACATCTGACTAGGTGGTAGAGTTTAGCGACTCGCCCGGATTGGTACCACCGCCTTACCTATTAATGCCGCCGTAACGTCATGACGTGTTCCGGTTCGGAGGTTAGGGTAGCCGGTAAGCTTACTTTTGCTCGAGGCCTAACATCCCGGCCTCAGGTTGGCAACGCACCATTACCACCTTTGGTGTCTCTAGACGGCGTGAATTTTTTACCATCAGGAAATCCGTCTGCTTGTTTGCCTTCCAATAACATAAAAAAAATCAAATAAAACAAATTACAAATTGAAAGGTAAAGTGAAAGATAACAACACAAACACAATTTCGGAGTCTTTATAGGGTGTACAAAGGCTTAGTTAGTCCATTAGTAGTTAGAAAAAAAACCTAAGGTTTACTGGCAGATATAGCTCCGAAGCTATAAGACCGCCTTTGTGTGTCTTAATTTAAATATTATTCATATAAGTGTATCAGTGTAAATTTTGTATTTTTTTTGGTACAGAGTAAAGTCTATTTATTCATTATTTCTTTTCATAACGATAAGGAAAGAGAGTATTAAGACACATTTAAAGCTTTCGAATTGAGATATTTTATTTATACCACTTACTTAGAATACATTTTAAATTTTATTAAGAAAAAAATATTAATAACAAATATTTAATTGTGGATTAAAGGTCAGAGATGCTTTGTTTTCGAAAAAGTTGTCAAGTGAGTTAACACGCAATTTTTATTGTTATACCAAATGCATGTACAATAGGCATATAAAATATTTACTGTTTTGCTTTTATTACACTCAGTACTCAATAAATAAAATATGTCGAACAAAAGCTAGTCAAAAGCCAGTTACCACTATTTTGATAGCATTATTCTGTGTAAAAGACACAGAATAATCTTAATTTATAAAAGATCGCAATAACAAACTTTAATCTATATTTATATTGCTTAAGATATATTTAAACTAAAACCTTATAATATTATTTCATTATAGTTTATATTTTGCGTTTGATAAAAGTATTATTTTTATTTATATTACTTCGAAAATGGAAAATGTAATCCATTCCCCACCCTCTCTTAAAATTTGGCTGGTTCTTAAATCTTATTCTGTATATAAAATTTTATACAAATAACAAATATAGACAATAGTCAATATTTGTTATTTACGATTAACAACAGCTTGATAAAAAAACATGTTTAATGGTATCTTGCCTGAGGAGTCCCCTGGAAAAATTCCGGCCTCTTTCCGAGGATATTAGCCATATCCTGCACATTGCACACTGACACCGCGCCGCTGAATCTCGATATTATCACTTCCTGTATTTAAGAACATATCATTAATGAATTAATTTAATAAAACCTTTAATTTAATCTATCGATATTTAGAATCAATATAATAAAAAAATGACTATGAAATATTAAATTCCACAAATTGATCAAGAATGATTTTAGATACATTATTTATTAACCTGTCACAGGGCGGGACTTACTGTCTTTGCCTAGCTGAGGGTGTCCTGGTTGTGTCTTTCCCTACATCTTTGGAGATAAGTCCGAGAAGATACTTTTTTTATTAATTATTTTAAGTATACATTCTTTAAACAAATATTTAGAAGGAAATTAATGTTAAATAATAAATGTCAATATATAATGGGGATCCTCTTGATCATAAGAATCTGGGGTATATTTTTACAAGAGTTAGGTATCACTTCTATCACTTGACCCATTTGCCCGTTTGCCTCCTCTTATATAAAAAAAAATATATTACTAGCAGCCTGCCCCGGCTTTGCAAGGTTATAAAACACACATGTAAACCTTCCTCTTCAATCACTTTATCTATTAAGAAACCGCATCAAAATCTGTTGAGTAGTTTAAAGAGTTAAGAATACAATAGGACATAGGTACAGAGGAAGTGATTTTGTTTTATACTATGTAATATATGTAAGAATACGGAATGGTTATACGAGATATGTTAATTGCTACAATGACGTTTTGCAGAGGTTGCCATAACTTGCTTTGTCCTTACAAAAATAGCAATTTAGTTTTCTAAGCATTTTTTTCGCAGGGATTATGTTACAATTATACATGTAAATGTAAATGTACATAACATTATAAATGTGTACAATTATACACCAATATATACAATACAGAAAATTGGAACAGAGTACCTCATTGGACCACCAGTTGACATCCGCTGGATAGTACAAAGTGAGGTCTTTGCTGGGCTCCTGGGGCCGCAGCGGACTCTGCAGCGAGTGGTGCGGCTGGTCCGCCAGGGGGCAGTACCGCTCCAGCTTCAGCGTCGGCAGCCGCCACACCGACACGTCGCCGTTGCAGTGCACACACACCAGCCGCGACCAGTTCGGGGACGACACCATTTTAACGATGAAGTTCTGCAACAAACCAAACATACTGACATCCATTTTTTATCCCTTTGCGCTTTGTTGTGATTCCAAAATTCAAATTCAAAATAACCCTTCTAGGCTGCCATCAGACTCTTTTCGCTATAATCTTCTACGCTTCTAATGTACACTCAAATATGACTATTGATAGATTAGCTTTTTAGTTATTTAGCATAGTTATCTGTAGACTGTAACGGTGTGAAAATATCATGTGAACTTATATAGACATATAAAGGTCTTAAAAATAATTTTTACATAAAATAGTGGAAGTTTTTATTTACCTCTGAATACGCACTAACCGGGTACGGGACTACCACAATAGATGGATGCCTCATTGCATGTAAACATTGATTTTGTAATTTAAAATATAAAACAAACGAAACGTCTAAAAAGTCCTAAGAAGTGGCTTATTTCAAATGTTCCTTTTAAAATAAGTAACTTTTTTTAAATAAAATAACAATTTTTGGACGATTTGATATTTCCTTACCATATTGTGGTGGATTTTGTTGGAACTTGCAAATAAAATTCATTGTAATGTTATATATTAAAATTACCTTTATTCTTTAAATATATCATCATTACCATTAATGATTAAGACTTTTTTTAGAATTCTTGTTGTTTCTTTGTTAATATATCACGATTAATTTTAATCAAATTTCTATTAGTTCATATAAAGGGGTTGCATCAAAAGTCTAAACGTGTTATTATCTAGTGACGGAAATTGCAGTTGCACTCATCACTCCTCTTCGTATTTCAGATTTTGTCTCGTCGTAAAGTTGAGGAATGATATTATCTGTGAGATACTTTCTGCCCGGTATGTTATATTTCGGTTTAATTTTACTAATCAAGTTTCTAAAGCCAATATTTTTAACAATTGACAACGGCTGTTTGTCAAGTGCAATCATCTCACCTATCATAAGACTGATGTCTTTTGATCGTGAGTCTTCACGTGACCATAGTATTGTAAAACAATCTTCAATATTTTGTTGGATTTTCTGACACAAACTGACCTCTGATGACATTGAAGTTGACGGAGTAGACACTGTTGTAGGTACTTCGTATGCTTGTAACTGGAAGGTAGAACTGCCCGTTGTCGAACTTATTTTGATCGCAGTACATAACTGAGGTATCAGGGTGGGATGTTTCTATTTAATGTGACTGATCGGCCGACCAGTCAGCGTCTTTGCAGCCGATTAATCGGGTAGTCAGCTAGTCGGCAAAAGTCATGATCGGCACATTTCTAAAAATACTTTCCAACAAAAAGAACCATCTCGCTTTCAAAAGAAAAAATCCACATCAAAATCGGTCCCTCCGTTCAAACGTTACACAGACAGAGAGAGAGAGAGAGAGAGAGAGAGAGAGAGAGAGAGAGACGTCAAATTTGTCCGTCTTTCTCCGTCGTTGGTTAATAAAATAAAATACTGTACCAGATTCCTAGAGAAGAGCAGCGGCACATAGAGCGCGAGCGAGTCGTTGGCGAGCGCGGCGTCGAGCCCGGCCGACACCACCGACAGCTTGTAGTGCGGCTCCTCAGAAATGACGCGCCACGCCGACAGGCCCGCGCTCAGCGCACTCACCTCCTGACACAAGCCACAACACACGCTTCTCGTCATCGTCAGGAATACATGAAGCACAAAACGTGTTAAGGCTGTTTTTTCAGCCTGAGGTTCAATTCACGGGCTACTTCACTCTCCGAACCAAAAATAAGAAAACAGTTGCAAAATTATATGCGTGGTTTACAAGCTGGGGATCACGAAATAAGACCTAAGCACTAAGCAGCAGCTATTTTGTCACCCCAACCTAACACAAAATTAGTAATAACACTAACGCACAGAAGACTTTCGAACGACACGCAAATTAAGAAATACAGGTTGCCCACAACTACTCGTATTATTGTACGAGTATTTAAGTAAAGTCAAAAACTATTACTTTGCTGAGCGCGACATGAATAAATATTATTCGACGACATAAAGGCCTCTGTGGTCTAGTGGTCCAGGTGTAGGACTTGAATTCATGAGATCCCGGGTTCGAATCCCAGTCCGGGAAACAAAAAGAAAATTCGGTTTTTCCAATTTTCTAATAAAAAAATGTTGCTCGCGATTGAATATGTGCCCGGTTGGAAATAGGCTTGCCACCTTTCACATAGTGGGAATTAGTGTCTTCGGCTAGTCGTGGGTGCCCTGGTTGTGCCTCTGCCTACCTCTTCGGGGATATGGGCGTGAAGATACATTAAAGGGTTGTAAATCAACTAGGTTTCAGGTAAACGGATTTTTGTTTTGTTTCTCATATTTTTATGGTTTTAAAATTAATGGTAATCAAGTAGACAACTTTCCCAAAATAAACCTCCGAAAAGACGACCCAATCCCTTGCAATTCTTATATATTAGAAAATTTAAACATTACATTTCGAACTGCCCGATCCGGATATCGAACCCGAGACGACTTTCCTTTTAGACAACTTTCGTGATATTAAGAAACCACAAGATAAATATCTGAGACGAGAGTAGCGTGCCGTCGTTGGTTCAGCAGCAAATGGAAAGTACTTTTTTTAGGTTTTGGCATTCACGTTAGCATTTTGCCATTAGTGAAGTAGAAATTTGTATCAGTTTACATAAAATTTACCAAAATCGGGATTCAGTTATTATGATTAGTCATAATTTTCTTTTTAGTCATAAGTCGTGTCAGGGTCTTGGGTAAAGCGGTGACCTCGTTACTCAAGCTCATTTATTGAGATTTGGCGGCAACGAGGAAACACACGATACGCTAACTTCTTCATAATTATTTCATTTGTGCACTTTCACTGAACAAAATTGTACAAAATGCCACTAACTACTAATTTCTCTCAATATGAACACGAAATGCAATAATTATGAAAAAACTTCGACCATCTTTTCTCTCGATGGCGCCAAAACTCCTATACCCTCTGATCGCGATTGGTGGTTAAGTGACAAACTTGCATACACCCTGAATTGTGTTGAGTAATCAGAAGAGTCAAAATTTGCTTTGTCTGTCTGTTACTATCCTGCGATCCACAACGAATCTTCTGAATCGAGAGACGCAATTTGGCTGGCGGGTATTCTATGATCTAAGGAAGGTTATAAGCTACTTTTTGTCAAGTCCACTTAAGTATATTTTTCTCCCATTGTCTTTTCATTCCGTAAAACAGCTCATAAGTTTTGCCGTTTAAAAATTACGGACATGAAACTCTCACTATCAATGGTCCAAATTACTTTCATAACTTGAAACTCGTAATGCGCAAAAATATTTGAAGTACAGGTCACATCTTCACGACAAGTCCCTTACGACGTAGACAGAATATCGAATGCCAAATGTCATGATTCCTCATAAGTTGGTATTCGAACTTTATTTAAATCCCAACCATACTTATATTTAAAAATCTAGTTAAAGCTTATATGAGAAATTATTCAGCTTTGATTTAAAACAAGATTGAAAATTAGAAAAATTAAACTTTCATTTTTCATTACAAACTGTTATAAGTTGTGAGGCAAAACGAATAAATTGTAAATTAACAGTTTCTTGTGTTGAAAGTCAATTTTCCACTCAAATGTTTCAAAAGTATGTTTTGGCTCAGATTATCTATTTTAGATAATTTACTACTACAGGCTACAGAGTCTCCATTAGATTTGAAGGGGACGTATTTAGCAGCCATCTGCATGTTCAGGCGATACCTTATAAGGCGGTCGGGGTACCGAGGCGACGTAGAGCGTGGCGTGCACCTCGCAGTAGGCGGCGGCGGCCACCCCGCCGGGGAACTGGAACGTGTGCCGCAGCGTGAAGCCCTCCGTCTGCGACACCACGTACCCGCGCAACTTGCCATCGTACGTTATCACCACTACCTCCCAATTCCTACAATTAACCACAATCATTTTTTTTCAACAGATGGCGGATAACCACGGGGCTTGGTGAAAAAGATAACCGTGGCCTATAACACATAGATTGTCGCTATCCTGTTAACATGTTATTTATAAGAACGGCCGTTTCCAAAGTTTTTACCTTCTTCAAGAACCAATTAAAAGTAGGATTTTTTCTATATTTGGTCGCAGCTCTTTAATTAAACCATGCAAACGTTCATAAAAATCGATTCAACGTTTACATCTATAAGCTCAGCGATTTGTATTATTAAAAGTAATCTACAATGTTGAATCATTTACGCACAAATCATACTTCGAGATTTTCACGTCGTTTCTTACATTTATTTATGTAGCTTGTATAAATTACTCGCAAAGTTATAACGCTGACAACACACTCGGTATTCAACTCATCTTCCTTATGAATAGAATCAGAACGTTCGTAGAATTACTCTTATTCTAAAACAATGTATAATATATGATTTCATTAAAAAACCGAATCAGAAAAGGCAGTAAGACGCCTATTGAGACTTTCCTGTGTTTTATCACATAGAAATTAAGATTATGAAAAAAAACATGAAATGATTCAATGATTTTGATCAATGATTGTACATTTAAATTAATAAACACAAAATTAATTTATATATAAAAGCAATTTTAAAAACCAGGGAAAATCAATATTTATACATTTAAATTGATAAACACAAATTCTATTTATATTTAAAAATAATTTTGTGAAAGTTTTTAATTGATAAAATTTAAATAGTAAGGAGAAGAAGCAGTAAGAAATATTTATTTGATTAAATTTAAATGAACGTTAATGATATTAAATTATATGTAATAACTACCATTTGGTATCCTTAACCCTTAGAGGCATGAATATAATTTCAGCCACTGCATGTGTGTTGTCGGTACATTCCAAGCCACCTGGCCTTGAACAATCCTAGAACAAACATAAGAGCATCCCGTTAGTAACGGGGTCATTTGCAGAATATCTAATTATTTTCTTATAAAGCAGCGTGTGTGAGGTGAGCGTTTGTTTACTTGTCACTAATAAGATTCACCAAGATTATCACAACCGCATGGCCTATTCCTGCCGCCGCAAGATCAGTGACCGCTATTGTCATGTTCTTATTAGGAGGATAGAAAAGCCGGTATAACAATTCACGCAAAAAATTATATCTCATTCCATTATCAGATTAGCAGCTAACATTTGCACATAATATCGTGGTCACTGTGCATTTCTGCTCGTCCCCTAACATGTTTGTGATCAATTACATTTATTTAATTATACATCAAGTTCAAAAACCTGTACCTATAAAAGCGAATGTAGTGAAAATCAGCTACATACATTCAAATGAATTTCTAAATCACTTAAAATATTACTGTTACCTTGTTTATATATCTAGGTTGTATGTATACCTATTAGTAAAAAAACATAATCTTTTCAAACACATGCTGGTGATAAGCTACACAAATAATGTAAATATTGCATTTCCATTGTTGTTTTGGTATATACAACCAAATTCCTGATAATCTTATAGGAAGTGTTCATTAAAAAGATTTCGAAGGAAGTTATTTAAAGGATTTTATTGCAGAAAAGGATAAATTTTAAAATATTTATAATCATTATTAATTTAATATAATATCAGAAATCTTGGCTGCCAAGTAGTTTGTTTCGCCATTTCTTCTCCTGACTAGATATGTTTGGAAACTGTGATAGTACAAGGTCGGTACGGGAGTCTGCCGGGAGTTTGTTTTGACATTTCTTCTTCTGACATTTTACAGTAGCCAGTGTTTTTATTACTAAATTTTAAAATTGTATGAAAATAATAATTAAACTCATAGTAAATATTTTAAATATATGTGGTGTCGTGGGACACCAGGTAGGAATAAAGTTCCATCGGCTAATGTAGAATCGACACAATTCATGAGTATATATTATGCATTGGCGAAGTGGAGTGGTAATAGAGAGAGAAGGGATGAGAGAACGAAAAGAAAGAGGGCGAGAGAGAAACGTATTATGCACTACTCGCTTGAGTATACGACTGTCGCGCCTGCGCACGTCTGCGAAGTATTTCGAATCGTGCCAAAGCTCAATGCAATCGTTTAACGAGCGAATAAGGAAGCTGAATATTTACTCGAGATGAGTACAGTAAAAAAAAATAATTGCAAAAACTCATACATTGGCTCAAAATGAGCATCAAACATGTCACAAAGTTATATAATGTTTTAGTCACCTTAAGCTGCAAAAACTTACAAATATATAAACTACTTACTGTCGGAATATTAAATAGATTTGAAGCTGTGAGATCAAAAAAGCTGACTGTGCCAACTCCATAGGCCAATGCTAAAAAAGAACAATCAGGGCTCCACACCAACTTTCGCCATTGTGGATAACTGTCACGAGTGACTGTAACAAATTATTAATAGTAATATAGCAACACAATAATATTTTGTTAATAAAGCAATTTTAATAAATTGAACTTTTGCCTAGCATTGTTATTAACATATTATTATCATTAGAGACCGCCTCGTTGGTCGAGTGGCTAGCGTACACGCCTAACTACGCCAACCAACCGCGAGGCTCGGGTTCGATTCCCGATGGGGGCAGGCATTTGTGTGATGAACATTTAGATGTCTGCATTTCAGGATCTGGGTGTTTATTAAATTTATTCTAGTATCTATTTAAGTATTTCTATGTATGTATTAATATCGTTGACTTAACACCCATAACACAAGCACACAATTTGCTTGCTTTGGGGTTAGATTTAATTTGTGCAACTTGTCCAGAGTTATTTATTTTATTAATCATATTATCAAATCAGTTTGTATAAACTTGTTGTGAAAGGCGTTATGGAGACATTGAATACACTATTTGTGTACGAGGGTCAAACTGAAAGTTCTTAGAAAATCAAAAACTAAGCATTCTAGCAAGTTATTAGTTTTATTATTTTCAAAATAGCGTCCATTTACATCAATACATCGCTGCATTCGATGGAACCAT
>NJDD01005081.1:60870-77634 GCA_002245505.1 Calephelis nemesis | reverse complement strand
AGATTCCTATGGAACCATTTCAGTCTCCTTTCAATGTCTGAAATGTGATGTAGGCCTTCACCCAAAATGCCACATGGCATACCACGTCACAAATTTTAATATGTGTTTATAGGAAATACATTTATTTATTATTATATTTTGCTTCTGTGGTCTAGCGGTTCAGTTGTTGGACTTGACTGCTTGAGGTCCAGGGTTCGAATCCCGGGTCGGGCAACAAAAAGAAAATTGGGTTTTTTCAATTTTCTACAAAAAAAATGGTGCTCTGGATAGGATAAGTGCCCGGTTGACGATAGGCTTGCCACCTATCACACATTGTGAGACTTAGTATCTTCGGCTAGTCGTGGGTGCCCTGGTTGTGCCTCTGCCTACCTCTTCGGGGATTTGGGATACGGGGATTTATATTTTGCTTTTCATAATACATTTATTCATAAAAATTCGTTCTTTCATTTTCACCTTTTTTGACAACATTTGAGTCCACCATGCATAACGTCCGATTTATTGGACGGGCTATAAATTCTGAACTTTGATACCCTAAATCGTCAATGATACCCTAAATGATGATTTATTATAGTGATTATACTGAAAAAGGCGTTAATAAACTTTATGCACTAATGGGTTAACTACTAAACACCCATCAGTAGCCCAAAAAGACAAAACGTATTTTCAACGTTTGAAGGACCAATCGAAGCAGGTAAATCTTATGAGTTCGTCTTTCAAAACCTCAGACAAAGCACAAAAAGCAAGCTACGTAATCGCTAATATGTTAGTTAAAGCTAAAAAGCCGCACTCTCTTGCTGAAACTGTAGTTTTACCTATCTGCAAAGAAATTGTCAAGATAATGATTAGCCAAGAAACTGCTAGAGAAATTGAAAAAATACCTGCATCGGCAGAAACGATTTCGCGTCGAATTAATGACATATCTAATGGCATTAAATCGACGTTAATTGAAAAATTGAAAGTTAGTCGAGTTTTTGCGCTACAAGTTGATTAGTCCACTGACATCAGTGGTCATGCGCAGCTTATCTCAAATGTTAGATACATTGATGAATGTGAATTAAAAGAGGACTTTTTATTTTGTCTGCCACTGCCTAACCATACAACTGGTGAAGAAATATTTAAAGTAACGGACGAATTTTTCAATGAGAATAATTTGGAATGACACAACTGTATAAGTGTTTGCTCAGACGGCGCAGCGGCTATGACAGGAAAGGTTAAAGGCTTTATAGCTAAGGTTGCTGAAAAAAATCATAATGTTCAAAAACAGCATTGTTTTTTACATAGAGAAGCTCTTATGACGAAGTTTCTGCCTGACGATTTATTGAGCGTTCTTCAAGAAATTATCAAAATCGTCAATTACATCAAGTCGCGACCGCTGAAATCTCGTCTTTTTAATGCACTGTGTCAAGAAATGGGGGCAGATCATCAGTCGCTTTTGTTTCATACAGAGGTACGATGGCTTTCTCGCGGTAAAGTACTTGCCCGAATTTATGAGTTGGAAAATGAGACTGAGATGTTTTTACAGTCCCAGGGTTCAGATTATGCACATTTATTTAAAAAAGAAGAATGGCTAGCAAAACTTGCATATCTGACGGATATATTTGCTCACTTAAATGAGCCAAATAAAAAAATGCAGGGCAGAATTTCCAATATTTTGACGTCGTCAGATAAAATTAAAAGCTTTCGCGCTAAATTGGAACTATGGATTAGTCTCGCTACGAATGGTAATAATGAAATGTTCCCAACTGTCATGGCAGCTGCTCCAGAAAAAAGGGTGTAGGCTTTGATTGTCAAACACTTAAAGCTTCTTGCAGAGAAAATGAATTTCTATTTCCCTACGCGTGATCTGCAACCTATAGACTGGGTTCGAAATCCATTCTCCGAGAGCCTTTCGGCCACTTACCGAGAAATGAGCGGGAAGAACTGATGGAAATAAAAACGGATCGCACATTATAATTAAAATTTTCTGAAACTGATTTAGTACATTTTTGGCTATGTGTGAAAAATGAATATCCTCTGCTTTCAAAGCATGCCATTGCAATACTTTTGCCGTTTGCAACGACTTATTTGAGTGAATTAGGATTTTCGACTCTTACCACAATAAAAACCAAAAAAAGGGAACCCCTCAGGACGATCGACGAAGAAATGAGAGCAGCCTTGTCAGCAATTACTCCAAATTTAGACCGTGTATGCTCAATTAAACAGTCTCATGTTTCGCATTAAATACCTTTTCTGAAATTTAAAGTTTTTGTTTGTTGATTAATAATAAAAGTTGATTAATATTACTTAAAAACTGTTTTTTAATTTGTGGTGTACCTCAATTTTTTTTTCATTTTTCTAGGTGTACCTTGAACACAAAAAGTTTGCAGAACACTGGCTTATAGCATAATCAAGTTACAAAAGAAGCTTGGCACACTTGTACTCCAGATCTTAAATATAACCTACTTGACAGTTATATGAAAGACTGCAAGAATAAAATCTTTACAGCCGATCTACCTACCATACCGGTCACAATATTTTGAAAAACATGTTGACTTTTTATGCAAATGATTATAATATTTTTGTAGTAAGATTTAAGCCGCATTGTTTATTTTTTGTAATTGTTGCAATATTTTAGTAAGGTGTTTGTAACAGTAATTAATTTTAGACAAATGATTATGACATTTTTGTGACTATTTACCAAGTGAATTACTTTTTAGACAAATGATTGTGCTATTTTTTGTAACTACTTACCTTGTTAATTATGTATCAGATAAATTTATGTGATAGTTTTGTAACTATATTTTAGACATACTATATTAGATAAGATTGTGATATTTTTTTTAAATTTGTAGGGTACCTACCTTTTTTGTAATTTTGATTACTTTTAGGTTGTTATTGTACTATTTTTATTGATTTGTACTTTTTATCATAATATTTTTCAGCTTGAGTTAAAATTTTAATACAACAAATGCATTTTGTTTTAATTCTCTTTACTTTTTTTCATATTTTAGGACAAGTCTTAAAACGGAAATGCAGATTTAAGTAAATCTAAGGGACCAACGACACGTGAAATTTTTACTTCCCGTTATCCCCGTTAGCTTAATATAAGTAATGGGGACAAAAGGATAGAAATTTAATAACGTCCCGTTGTCCCCGTAACGGGGACACGGCCAACGGGGACAACGGGAATAGACCATAACTTTAATTGAATCTAGTAAAGTTTAAGCAAAGTAAAGAATACGACTAATTATTTTGTATCAGAAGATTACATTTACGTTATTTTAGTACTTAGGCGTAATCTCTTATTATTTTCAAGACTGAATAAAACCAAATAATGTTGATTTTTTTAACTTATGGTATTTTATTTCTTTGTGACAACCCTTACAAAATCCCCACCAATGTACTTTTTTATTACAAAGCTAGCCCAACTTTGTCTACCTAAAAAATAAAAAATATATATAATTTAGACCTTTATGAAGTGGTTCACTATGATAACTTGACCAATCCATAATGGGAACAGCATCTGTCTAAAGGAAAACTATACAATAATTGTCATATTCTTGTCTAGGCAAAGTAGAGGAAATGCCTTCAACTTTGTCTGGACATATCACAGCGTTTATCTTTCAACCTATGTGATATAGCCTATAATATGTTATATTGCTAGACGCATAAGGTTCTTTTTTGTATTTCTGTAGTACATGTCATAAGACATTTTCTAATACTGTTAAAAATATTCACAAAAAACGTGAAAATTCGTGCTAAGTTAGGACATTTTACGGTTACTATTTGAATAAAGATAATTTAAAGATTATGACAAAAAAAGTCATACAATATGTACTAGGTACAGGCTTTAATATTTTTTTAATACTAGTGATCAAAGCATAGTTAATGAGAGTGCAATAAATGAGTTGGTCAGAGAAACAAAAGAAAAATATATAAAAGATGGTAAGAAGTGGAAAAACGAAATTATAGAATAAATAAATAAGTATCCCTGGACAATTCATACAAATTGAATCTAACCCCAAAGAAAGCAAATTACATGCTTGTGTTATGGGTGTTAGTAAACGATTCTAATACATAGAAATACTTAAATAGATAACACTTGATAACAGGATAAATTTAATAAACACCTAGACCCGGAAATGCAGACATATAAATGTTAATCATACAAATGCCTGCCCCGTGAATCGAACCCGAACCTCGCGTTTGGTCGACGTAGTTAAGCGTGTACACTAGCAACTGGACCAACGAGACGTCAAATAGGGAAAACAAAAAGTATTTCCTTGGGACATCAACGAAACAGGACGAAATAAAAACAATAAAATGGGAGTTATATCAACAACTCCATCAAGCAGATAAAACTTACGCAGAATTAGGGATACTGCAAAAATTAACAGATGAACATACGAGTATAAAGGAGAGATAGAAAATGTAGATTTTTGCGGAGTCGTATAGGAAGCCAACTGAATTGAGCTCTAAACGTGAAGACGTGGTCATACTTACGAGGATTAAAAATAAATCGGATGCGCGAATTATGGAGCTTCTTCAATTTATTATAGAGATAGAGCTAGATTCTGTAGCATCAAGGAAACATACATCACCATAATCACAAATTGGGAGTATAAGAAACTGTACAAGGGAAATTTTTGTTTTCGTAGGAAGACAAAAAAGAATATAGGTTTTTTAAAGAATATAGGTTAGTGACGCTGGTCGAAAGAGTTACTACATATATTTGTACGCTGTATTTTACGTGATAGTTTGTTGATTAAGGATATTATGAAGTTAAAATATTGTTTGAATGCGGCCGGCTGTGTGTTAAGACGCGCGCGAGACCGCGTCCGAAATGTGTCCACCATGCATAACGTCCGATTTATTGGACGGGCTATAAATTCTGAACATTGACGTAAAGTAAATATTTTATGTCATAAAATTGAACCCATAATAATTTGCCTACTAGATTAAGACTTAATTAATGCTTACAGATATTTCTTCACCAAAAAAGTTTCACAAACAAGTAGTGCGTAAAGCCGCATTACTAACACCAAATATTAAAAATATACAAAGAGTATAACAAGTGTAAAAGGAAATTGGAATTTTGCAAAAGTGTGTTTGTTAAGTGTGTGTTTTATGTGCAATTTCGTATTCAAATGAACAGTATATTGAAAAAAATATGGAGAAAATTTCACCTGTTAGCAAAAAACTTATATGGATGCAAAACAGACAATTCCAAAGAAAAAGTTAAAGGAAGAAGATTTACCAATGAAGAGAAATTAATATGTCTGTCTATCTATAATGTAATAATATAACCATAAACAAAGTCCTAAATGTTACAACTTTTTTTACAGAAAATATTTATATTGCCTAGTAAAACAACCTTAAATAAATTTATACTCTCCTTAAAAATTGAAGCAGGCATCAACCCTCATATATTTGAAGCTATAAGTAGAGCAGTAAATAAAGAATATTTTAATTATATTTATTTTGCTGCAAAACATATTAAATACTTGGGAAGAAAATAAAAATGTTGTTCAATTCTATTTGACGAAGTTTCCATCGAGACTGGTTTAACATACAATAAGTATAAGGATTTAATTGATGGATTAGTAAAATTAGAGTCAAAGTCCATAAACTTTGCAGGCCATGCTCTTGTATTTAAGCTTAGGGGAGCAATCCACAAATGGCAGCAACCTGTAGCATTTTACTTTTGTGAAGGGCAAACATCTGAAATAGAGAATATTATGGTTGATGTGACTAACGCCGGACTAAAACCTGTAATCAAGGGGCAGCATTTCAATCTGCCCTAAGAAGTTTGCAAGAGGAAACTAAAAGAGACCAAGTATTAGCTGAGGAACAAACTGGTACGTAAATACATAGTTAGTATACAGTTTTAATCAAATCAAACAAGTTATATACTAGTCCAGCCAAAAATTCTGGTACTGGCTGTTAACATACATTTAAAAAAAAGTTTCATTTGAATTTCAAACATTAGCTTCTCTGATAAAAAACTAGACTTTTTTTACGTCATTGTTGTATATTTTATATTTACAAATTATTTGTTTTGAAAATGTAGTGAGGTACTAAAGAGAATAGAATTGCAGATATTGCGCTGTACAAAATAGGTAAGGAGCCAGCCGACATTTTTGATACATTGAAAAAGCTAAGGATTAGCCGAATGCTTATGTATCGTGCCATTTAAAGGTAAAGTTAAACCGTGTCTGTTGATGACTGTGAAAAATCCGGCCGACTGAGGTCTATTCGAACAAACCAGGCAATTAATGCAGTCAAGGCCAAAATTCGTCAAAATCCTAAAGGAAAGCAAAAAAATCCTTCACAAAGAAATGAGAATCCCACCAGACACTTTCTGAGATTATTAACCAAGAAGGGGTCAGAAACGTAAGGAAACCTTTTTCTATTGTATATATTATGTTGTGATTTCAGATTATACTATCATAATTGAACAATGTCGGTTAAATGTTACTTAAGGTACTTACTTAATTAAGGGACATTAAATTGGGAGAAAGTTGCAAGATGGAGCGACATAAAAGTGCTCTTTAAGACTGACTGGAAGCATGATAACATTAGACTTTTACACAAATTAAATTATAAACTTGCCTGAAAAAAATAAAAATATAAAGGTAAATTATATTTTTAAAACTCTACGAAAATTTCGTATATTATCGCGTAGTAATATAATCGCCACTCTGGTCGAGTGGTCAACGCGAGAGGACCTTGGTTCGATTCCCGGGTCAGGCAAATAGTTCTATGACTTTTTCAGATTTTCTGCGTTGCCTGGGATTGGATTTGTGCCCGATTGGTGACGGACTTGCGACCCGTCACGTCACGATACCTAATATCGTCGGCTGATCGTGGGTGCATACTAGCATGTACCTCTGCCTACACCTGCGCCTCGCTCACGCGTCTTGTGTCCCTAAACGTACTTTCACGCACAGATGCTTTTTAACGACTACTTGTTTTATTGATTTCTTTGTTATACATATTTCGTTTTTCTGAGTTCGTTGATGTTTCTATACAAAGTGGAGTTGACAATACGACATTAAATTAAACTTCGTGTTCCTAATATCGGTCCCAGTCCGCGTAAAAAATTTCAATCAAATATATCCAGTGGTTAAGTCACAGGAAATTAATTTACATTTTTAACATTTCCCACATGCTGTACTTGTTACTAAGCTATCACAGACAGGTTAAGGACCGCCGCGCCGCATCAGTAAAGATAAATCACATGTTGCCAGCTCGCCTCTTCAAATTCGTTAATTTTATTTGGAGATGTAAATTTTTGCATAATAAACTTTTTGTTGTAGCTATAAAAGTCATAAAGCATGGCAGAATAGTAGAAAACCTGCGGAAATAATGTTATTCTTTCAATTACGTACGTTTCTAAAAATAAGTAAAGTAAGAAAAAGGTTACTTGAGGAAATTAATTTTCATTTTTAACATTTCTCACATGCTGTTCTTGTTACTAAGCTATCACGCACATTTCTAACAATCCAAAATTGAGTATGTGCGAAAGGGACCAATCTAGGTTCCTTTGTTTTTATTTCACTTTCTTGTCGAATCCTGCGCCTATTTATTTAAGTAGGTAAGTGGGTCAGTGGGTCAGTGTGTCGCCGCGATCCTATGACGTCGCAAGTGTTATTGTTAATAATTCTGAAGCGTACGGTCGACGCAAAGCAAAGTGCCGCCATTGTTTATGTTTGTAAAAAAGTTAAAGTTAACTGTGTTATGAATGAATGAATGAATGAATGAATGAATAAATGAATGAATGAATGAATACACTTTATTATGCACCAAGATTTACAAAAAAAAAAACACTTTTTCACTTATAATAATATTTGACTTAGGTGCACAAAGGCGGTCTTATCGCTTCAGAGCGATCTCTGCCAGACAACCTTAGGGTGAAGGACACAATTTAAGTTATTTAAAAACTAAGGTAGGGCTTCATAAAAAGTACATTAAATATACATACAAATAATAATAAGCACAGAATTACAAAAATACATATATCATACATATATTACCAATAAAGCAATAATAAATTAAATAAATAAATAAAACATTTATACATATATATGTAAATAGTATGATAATAATATACATACATAATGTATGGAATGCACAAATTATAAAAAGAGAGAAAAAAAGAAGCAAAACACGATGTTAAGGATATTACTCTAAGTTGTATTCTACGTATTTAAATAATATTTTTTTAATAATTTTTTAAAAGACCTTATGGATTCAGCCTTTTTAATCTGTATTGGCAATGAGTTCCAAAGACGAATAGCCTGACACGTAAAAGAAAGGTGGTAATAATTATAGTTTTGGGTTGGCACGCGCAAAGAGAGATTATCCGTCGATCTTAGTTCCTTGAAATCATTTCTCAAAAATTGGAATCTTTCTTTTAAGTACACAGGCGTACGGGGATCAAATAAAATAGAGTACAGGAGATAAAGAATATGTAGATTCCGACGAAGGCGGATTGGCAGCCACTTGAGTCTTAACCGGTACTCAGAGATATGATCATATTTACGAAGGCCAAATATAAACCTAACGCAAAGATTTTGAAGACGCTCAAGTTTGTTAAATTGCTCATTGGTTAAGTCAGTATAACAAGTATCTGCATAGTCAATTATGGATAGAAGTAAAGATTCCGCAATCGCAACCTTGGTAGGAATTGGTAGAAAATTACGTAATCTCTTTATTGAATTCCACGCCCTGAAAACCTTTTTGCTAAGCTCTTTTAACTGATGGTTCCACGATAGTGTTTCATCAAAGTAAATACCCAAATTTTTTACCGTTTTCGTGTACGGAATGTGGACACCATCAATTAAAATTTGTGGAGTATTTGTCCAGTCAATTTTCGGAATAATTTTAGCGCCACCTATAATTATTGCTTGGGATTTACTTGGATTTATGGCTAAACCATGTGTTAAATAGGACGCTTTGTTTTATAGTGATAAGGACACGATACTTAGAAACATTTTATGTGAATTGTGTGAATTTAGACGCTCGCTTGTTATTATTATAATGCCTCATTACAATTATACAGCTTCGGAGTACACCGATATGACTTTAATTTAAGGGGAATCTCTAGGAAATGCAGCTTTAGCGCTGCGGACATACCGAGAGAGGTATGGAAACACCCGTATGTGTCCTACCAACAGCCGCACTATTGTTCAAGCTGTCTAAAGAATACGGGAGAATCAACCGTTAATCCCACATTCAGATAGTGCTCCTCCACGAAGACATAACCTTGATGAACAAATTTTAAATTATTTTTCACCCAACCCAACATCTAGCCTGCGTAGGGCAGGTCGCCATTTTCGTGTGAATCATAAAATTATTCATTAAGTTTTAAAATGTGAGAAACTGATACCTTTCAAGTATAGGAAAGCGCAGGCGTAGTTACCTAGGAATAAACCTGTAAGAGAGGCCTTCTGTGATTGGTTTTTAAGAAAAAAAGTCAGATAACCCCGACTTCCTGTACAACGTGATGTGGACTGATGAAAGTACATTTACAAGAAATGGTTTATGGAACCGACAAAATCTTCGTCACTGGTGTGATATCAATCCATATTTAACGCGGGAGACTTAGCACTTAGTTAATGTGTGGCTGGCATACCTAGAAATACCATTATTGGGTCGGTTTTTATTGATTTACCATCAATGCAGCAACAACAAACAATTTAAATGCTCAACAACTTCTAGAGCTTTTAAATGGACCCGTCACAGAGTCCACGGACGAGCTCTCGTTGGACGTGTATAGCCGAATGTAGTACCAATTGGATGGAGCATCTGCTCATTTAGTGGTGGCGGCCAGAGAGCGTTTGTCTCAAATGTTTGGACAGCAGTGGATTGGCCGTCATGGACCATCGCGATGACCTGCGAGGTCACCGGACCTCACGCCATGAGATTTTTTCTTGTGGGGATATGTAAAAAATGATATTTATTCTACATAAGTTGATTCAGTAGGTGATTTAAAAAACAGAATAATCAGATCTTTGGACAAATTAAAGAATATGGCCAATTATGGCGACCTTTTATCAAAAGTGAGAAATAACATTATAAGACGATGTCATTTATGTGTCCGAATCCATGGCGGACATATTGAAAATCTAAAAAATTAATATGAAACTAAATGATTAAACCAAATGACTGTTATTAATAATTTCATTAAAAAAATCTCGAGAACAGTATTTATTTGGTGTGATTGTTTTGTTCAGCATGAATGGCGCCAAAACATTACGACGCATCGGCAACGTAGGTACCTACTAACACCGCGCCGTAGCCGCTTCTACCTTAGTATTCACAAGTTAGTGACCTGATAACTACAAATGATGTTCTATTTCATTACCATTTTTATGCTATTTCGTTTGCTCGAATTTTTTTTTATTTAGTTGTCAGGATTTATTTGATAGTGACACAGTATTCCTATGAACTGTTGTTGCCTGTATTTTCATTTAATGTCGTATTGTTTTCTCCACGCTGTAAAGTATGTAAGTAGTGCAGTGTTGGTGAAAATGCCAAAAAATAAAGTATCAAGCTAGAAAAATGATTTTTGACGTAAACAATCACATTAAAAAAGAATCGCAGCAATTTAAAAGACATAAAAAACAGAACAGTAGGGGCTACTTCTTCTTTGCAAAAAAACTTTGAAGTTCTGAGTCAAACGCTGGAGCTTCAAAAGAAAAGAACTAGTCCTCAAGCACAACCAATTTTTACCGAACTTTAGATTCTGTGTAAGAAAATTGGTAAAGAAACTGCGGAAGTGAATAAGTTAAATCTAAATAACCTAGAGGAGAAAATCAAAAAAATGGGTAAATGCCAAAAAAGAAGAGCCTTTGCTACAAACACATCGGTGGCTACAGTTAGAAGAATTGTAACTCAAGCAGATAGTTGTGAATTGCAGTTTTTAGAACTTCAAGTAAAAAGAGGCCAAGAGCCAAACCAGTCAGTGGAATAGACAGTTTTGACCAAAGTGTGATTAAAAGGTGCATACATAACTTTCATCTCACAAACAAAGAGCTACCACCAACCATTCGGAAACTAAAATTAAAGTTACAGAAAGTTATAAGTTTTAGAGGATCAGATGGAAGTCTCAGACGGATGATAAAGAATTTTGGTTTTAGATGGAAAAAAAACTGTGAACAAACTCAAAGTTCTAATTGAAACTTCAAATATTTGTCTACATCGGATTGAACATTTACAAAAAATCAAAAAGTACCGCGAGGAAGGTAGGTGTATAATTTATACAGACGAGTCATATGTGGACTCATCTCACACAGATCCTAAGGCCTGGAGTGACCCATAAAAGGATTTAAAAAACACATTTCTAAAGGACAAAGGGTGCTAATTGTACATGCTGGGTCCGTAAAAGATTAAAAATGCTTTGCTCACTTGTAAAGCAGGTACCCAAACCGGTGATTACCACAATAACATGAATTATGAAAACTACGTGATATGGCTAAAAACTCAGCTTTTACCTAACATTCCGCCAAATTCTGTAATCGTGGTTGATAATGCGCCATGCCATAATAAACAGTACGATTTGGCTCCGATACGATTTGGACCGAAAAAGCTATACATTACAGTGAGTATATGCTGAAACCACAATTATATGCCAATAAACCAATAAAAGCCAATAAACGAAGATTTGAAAATTCTCTATCGACATAATAGTGGCTCAAAATAGTCACATCATTTTAAGACTGCCTTCATACCATCCTTATTGAGATGGCTTGGTCTACCATAAAACAGAATGTGGGCAGTAAAAATCTCAATTGGAATGTAAATACTGCCATGAAGCTCGTAAAAGAAAAAGTGGATTTTATGGGGCAGCAAGAGTGGAAAGCCTTATATTATATAATAAGGTTAAAAACATAAAAAAAGAATACGAAAAAGTGATAATGTGTTGGATTTGTTAACAGATGAATTCGTCATTCATGTTGATGACGAAAGCTCAAGTGAAGATAGTGATTATGAGAACGAGCTAGATGATAATGTTAGTCACAAAATGCCTGCTACGAGTGCCAGCAGCACCTCACCACCAATACTTACTTCAAGCGATGATGAGCTAATGGAAAGGGTATCGCCGTTGTAATATAAGGGTTAAAATAAAATAATTTATACTATATTAAAAATAGTTTTATATGCCGTCACTCTGTTAAATCATAACTTTAATAAATAAGGACCTCAACACTTTTGTGCCCGAGTGTACACCTAAGCAAATAACCGCACCATTTTTTCCGAGCGCTGATATACCGTTGCGACACTTGTACCATGATAAATATAATAAACACCCAGACCCAGAAATGTAGAAATCTAAATGATCATCACTCAAATTCCTGCCCCCGCCGGGAATCGAACTCGCGATGTAGTTAGGCGTGTACGCTAACAACTCGACCAACGAGGCGGTCAAATAGGGAAAACAAAAATTATTTTCTTGTTATTTTTATTAAACGGCGTAAGAAATAATTTGCTAATGAAAAACTTTAAATATTATGACTATGACGAAAAAATAGAGAAGACAATAAAATGGGAGTATTATCAACAACTCTATCAAGCACATTAAAGCTTACAGAAAATCAAGGATGCTGCAATAATTAACAGAGGTACATATTTACGTAGAAAAAATGAAAAACATGAAGGTGAAAGCTGCAACTCAATTATTTAGCCACATATTTGCTGTAGCGGCGAAACACGTTACTGGAAGAGGAGACCTTCTAAATGAGTGCCGAAGCGTTGTGAAATTCACAAAATTGTTGCGACAGTTTATTTGATTCCCTTAATGCTAGTAGTTTTAAAATTAGAAACGAAAATATGTATAAATGTGTCGTAAGAAAGAATTCTCCACACCGTGAGTTATGGGTGAATGCTATAAAATTATTAAAAAATATTAAAATGTTACAACTAAAAAAGAAGCTAATGATAAAATTCGATTAATAGAATCAACCTCCATACCATCGATAAAAAATATTTGCACAATTGCAACTATTGCGGAAAACATTAGTTCAAAATCATTCATTTCATTCTCTCTTGACAAGAAATATTAACCAAGACCCACTAGAAAAATTCTTTGGAAGCATTAGAAGTTTCGGTGTGGTATTTTTCTTTCCATAGTAATTGTGAAGACGACAAAAATAATTGTTAACAAACTTTAGATTTTTTTAGAGAAAGTAGCTTCTAGTGCTTCTGATCTTGAGAAACTTCAATTTTAATATAAAAATAATGATGAGATTTGAGTAACTTTCATAAATTTAAATACTGAGATAACAGATGCTGGTCAAGGCAATTATGTTTGTGGGTGGGTTATGCCTAAATGTTCAAAAAAGTCTCAAAGGCATGTAAATATTGTGGAAATTATATATATGGGAGAATAAACAAAAATTCAAATGAATATATACAGACAAAAGAATATAAAAAAGGAGAAAATAATCAAATTCAAAATATAACTGTCGAAGTTTTTGGATATTTTTGTAGATTATCCATTTCACTGTGAGATTCATAAAAAATAACTAAAAAACTTATTTGAAAACACGAGTCTGAACGTGTTAGTTTACAGCTGATGCGGATCTATAAATCGCATTTTAACAGGAAAGTTAGAATATCATGGTGAGGATACCAGTGTAATAAAAATAAACATAAAAATCTAATTTAATTATCTTTAATTGAGATCTAATTTAATTAAATTGTGTCAATTTTTAGAAGCTCACGGGCTGTTGCGTGTAGGAGGAAGATCAGACAATGTTAACATACCTTTCTCACAAAAGAACACTGCACAAAAAATTGTTATTTATCAAAGTTAATTATACAAAATGAGCTTATTGCTGTGTTGCATGCGGGGCTAAACATAACGTTGTCTAGTCTTTGGACAAAATTATATACAAAAAGTGCCACATCTATAGTTAACCCTTTCACGACCAAGGGAAATATTTTTCCCATCTTTTTATTCGTTGTCTATGCTTCAATTATTAACTAATCCATTTTTTTAAGGAATGGCCTAAAAGATTATATGCTTAGCCCGTAAATACGTTCCTAAGCGTTAAAAAAAAGAACTGTCAAATATTCTTCGCGGTAATATCTAAGTTTTCGCGGGCGGGACATCGTATAATTGTAAAGTTTTTTAGACTTACAATAATAAAATTACCGTGTTTCTTCGCGAGTTTTACGTTATTTGGTAAGTAAAATTTCATATTATTGTGAAATGAATAGCAAACATTGTGAATAAAATAGCAAAATTGACTATTTATCGTCGTTCAGTTGGAGAACGAACTCATACATGCCACACGTTTTTCATGAGAGTGAGGATGATTTTGGAAAAGTAAATATACTGTCTGACCGGCACAACATGTTGTTTCCAATGGATATTTTCTTGGAGGTGACACAATTTGATAAGATAGTATCTGATATAATAGTAAAAGAAAGCATTATTTACGCACAACAGAATGGGCGACCTTTTTCTGTGAGCTTGGACAAACTGGAGGCGTTTTTGGGAACGAATTTTGTAATGAGTAACTATGTTTTGCGAACTATTCGGAATTACTGGTCGACGGACGAAGACATGGGTGTCCCATTTTTGGCTAACGTTATGCCCAAAGCTAGACTCAAGCAAATCAGACAAAATTTACACTTTAGTAATAATAAAAATACTCACTTACAAAAAGATGACAGAGCTTATAAAGTCAGACCGGTTATGCAACATTTCAATCAATGGTTTGAAGCAGCAATGAACAACTCATATCGACAATCTATTGATGAGCATATGATCAAATTCATTACGAAGCAATATATAAAAAATAAACCAATAAAACGGGGCTTCATGATGTGGTGTAGAGACGAGTCTTCTACTGGTTATTTATTTCAATTTGATCTGTATACTAGCAAAAAAACTAATACGGAAATTAGACTAGGCGAGTCTGTTGTACTACTAACAGAACAGCTAAAGGATCTTGGTTGTGAAGTGTATTTTGATATTTTTTTCAACTCGCCAGCTTTACAACACAAGCTAATGACACAGAACACAAAAACCTGCGGTACTGTTCGTACAAAATAGAAAGAATGTACCCAAGTCATTGCCGCTAGATAAAAATATGCAAAGAGGCGACATTTATGCCGTAAGTTCAGATGGTATAACATTCACGAAATGGATAGATACCAAAGCAGTTCACATGTTGTCTAACTTCATATCTCCAGTGCAGACTAGTACAGTGAAGAGGAGGCAAGCAGGAACTGCTCAAAAAGTAAATGTTACCTGTCCGGAAGTGGTGATGCGTTATAATAAACATACATAATTACTTGCGCCTCTTTTTTGATATCCTGGATATAGCCATGAATAATGCGTACGTAGTATACACAAAGTTGCATGAAACACACCGCATGGAGCGCCCACTTTTGAGCAGTCTAGAGTATCGGCAACACGTAGCACGAGGTCTTATAATTTTACTTGTAGACAGTGATCAAGGCCAACCCTAGTCTCCTCTGATGAGCTGCGTATTGGCAACAGACGTAACTCGCCAGCTCACACCATGGAGAAAGCAGAGAAAATGAAGAGATGTGTGAATTGTGCTAAAAGGCGTGTAAAAAATTAGGACATATAATATTTGTGCTATGTGCAATGTCCACTTATGCTACACAAGTAAGCGGAATTGTTTTGCATATTAGCAGCGTTTTACCTGAAATAAAACGTTTATTAAAATACTTACCTAACTGGAAGCTTTATATGAGAGAGGCACATCCGTTTCCGTCGATTTTCTATCAGTTTTCGTACTTTTATCATGACCGGTTTCCGGTCCAGTGACGACACCTGGCGGTTGCGAGTCATTTTGCTTTGGTAAAACCTGACTCGCCATTGCCGATCATTGTGTTTATTGAACCAGGCAGAAAATGAAGTGAAAGCTTCCAGTTAGGTAAGTATTTTAATAAACGTTTTATTTCAGGTAAAACGCTGCTATTAAAACACTTGACCGTAACTGGAAGCTTAAGCAATAATATGATTGCAGCATGCCGAGATGTTTGATACATGTTGTTTACATCAACACTATAATTAGAAAGATAAGCAGTCAACTTACTAACGTTTCAAATAGGTGCTTTTAAAACTGTAGGTTTTTTTAACGATATAACTTTTAAAATATGTTTTACCAGAACGTGTGAGCTGAGTTGACTAGATGTTTCCGAATTACATAGATTGGCAACTACTGATTTATGTAGCAATATAGTGTTATATGAAAATCCATTAATCAAAAACAAGTCACATAAAAATTGAGCCAGTTCTGCACCTTTTGGATTTCTTGAATCTATATTTTTTACTTTAGCCCAGGCAACCCAACGTTTCCACGCTACTTCATAAGTTTTTAAGGTTGATTTTCGCCAAGAATTTTTTAACAATGACAATTGTTCTGAATTCCATGTTTCTATTGCTTTAGACCACCCCCACATTTCCATACCTCGAGGATAATTTTTTCTACTTTCGGAGGTGGTAGGTCCGTTGCAGTGTCTATCAGATGTTTTCTCAGATTTTTCAGGGTAAATGGTGCTGCAAGAGCTCGAGCTTTTAGATCTGATAGCCAAAATAATTTTTCCCACCTGGGAACTACCAACAAGAATATTCCTTTCGACTGGTTCAAGTGGGTTAGAACCTTGGGGACTAGAAATGGTGGTGGAAAGACCCATGCGAGTGGATAATTCCAAGGAACACTGAATGCATCGTGAAACAGAGCTTGGCGGTCTTTCAAATCTTGAGACACGTAATTGTATACTACATGCGCAGTCTTG
>NJDD01005081.1:40284-52129 GCA_002245505.1 Calephelis nemesis | reverse complement strand
CCATCTTTTAAAGCAACTTGCCAAAACAGCGTAGTATATTTTTTTTAAAGTACAGTTCATTAAAGTTGGTTGAAAAGAAAATAATTTATATTTTTTTGAGATTAAAGACATCTTTTTTTCTAACCTACAGTGGTTAACTTAAAATTTTACACCACAATTTGTAGAATCATTATTCAGGATTACATTACAGAAATAAAATTAAATAAAAGTATAAAATAGTAAGATCGCGAATTAAAACAACATCACAGGCCGTGATTTTTTTATTTTTTTTTAAATATCTGTAGTTTTAAAATGTGGTGACCTAGAATTTTTTTTATATTTTTTTCATCGTTGTTATGACTTGCTCTATCAACCGTTTCAGTTTTATCGTCGGCTCCTGGGACATCCTGTATAGTATAACATGCTAATTATATATTTTTTGAATTCATATGTTATACGTCATAATGTATCAACGAGTATTGAAAAACCCTTGAAACGAACACAATTTATAAAAAAAACTTAGCATGCAGTTGATTACTGAATTGATGCAAAAAAAAATTTGAGCACCTACTTTGAAACACAATATTTAGGATATTGTAGAAGTAATCCTGAAGAAACCTACTGAAGATTCTTCAGTAGAAAATGGACCAGCACCACCACCAAAAAAAGAAGATGTTACTCTTATTGCACATCTAAAAAGAAGAGGATGTCCAAAATGACCTGCATCAATTGTCAAAAATCTATCTGCGGCAAGCAAAGTTCATGTATATCGAATGCTTTTAAAATATTTGTCTATGCTTTGTTTTTGTAGTTAAATATTTCGAAGTCATTAATTTTTAAAAGAAAGGTAAACTTTAAGTTCTTTCTTTTTAACTTTTAATAGAAGACTATTTAATTGCGATCCTAAAATTTGTTTGTATGTTTTCTTTGATTTCAGATTTTATAATTAGAAATATAGACATGATTTTTCATTTTTTTTTCGATAATACACACAATAATTATAGAAATAGTCTAAACTTACAATTAGATTTACAGGTTTTGAATAAAATCATGTCAACATGATGCGCCTCGCAGGCGTAAGAGTAGTTTCTTTGTAAGTCACAACTTGATTAGTAATGTAAGTTAAACTTCCTCAAATTTGAATCAGACCCTCTTCTGTTAAAAATTTGGATACACCAATATGCAGGCCTAGTCAACTTAGGTCTTGTAGATGTTGATAAGGCCATTGCTTATTTTGTAAGACAACATCTGTGGAAACGATCATAAATTTTTATGTTATGTACGAGTACTACTATTATTATTATGTATTATTTATGATGTAGGAATCGCGCAGTGAAGGCGTCCTGAAAGAAATTAATGTTAAAACTGTGAATTAAATATCTCCTAAGAAACGAAAACAGAATATAATGTAGAATATTTCAAAAATATTGAAACTCAGAAGAATAGTTTAAAACATAAAAAATCCAAAAAAAAAACAATTTTGAACACCCTTACACACAACCAATGTGTAAATGATTTACTTAAAAAAATTGAGCAGCTCGTTTTGGCTGGTTTTACAAAGTCAATTTAAGAATGTTCCAAGAAAATTGACTGGTTGAAGATGGTCAAAAGATGACAGTGTTAGCAATGAACATGTATAAAAAATCAAGTTCATGCTATAAATTATTAAGGCGACTTTTTTTACCCCAAGTTTCAGCAGCCTAAAAACTTTATTAAATAAAATTCCTTAGTTTGTGACATTAATAAGCAAGTCATTGACGCAATTGCTCCATTAACCTAAAAAAGAAATATGAATGAAAATTTATGTATCCTGGCATTTGACGAAATGTCCATAAGAAAAAATTTGAACCATAATATATTATGTAAAGTTAGACCAAATTGATAGCCTGGTAGCTATCAATTTGGCGGCGGAGTCAAGGGCGGAAATCTGAAAAGGCAAGTCCTGCCTTAACTTTAATGGCTATCAGTGTTCGCAAGTCATATTCAAGAATTCTATCGTAAAGATAAAATGAATCCCAAACTTTGCAACTGTCTTGAATCGGCAACATTTGGAACCAAATGGCAAGCAGAAAATGAAAGTACGTCTAGTAAGTAAGTAGTGCTCAGGTACTCTAAGCCATTCTTTTGCAGCTGCAATATTTGTTGAAGTAGTCTTAATTAATATAAGTAAGAACAATGATTTAGTATATTAATAGAAACATATTGTTATGTATATTATAGAAAAACCTATATAATATAAATATTTGTTTAAAGAAAAATTCTACGAGGGACCAAAATAAATTAAGAAAAAATCTGTAATGAATTAATGATTGGCTGAAGGAGCTTTGAAAAGTATTTAGAAGAAAATAAAATGGATATTATAACATAATGGATAATAAACACGCCAAAAACGAATTTGTGTTTTAAGTAACTAAAAATTTATTCACGAAGCCTCGAAGAAATCTATGCGAAGAAAAATAGATGTATCAAACATTCGTATAGCTAATTCGTAAAGCATTTACACGTGGTGTCACTTAAATGCGTATCTTATGTTTTGTTCAAGGACTTACGGCAGCACTCAGAGACGTCAATACATTTTAAAATTAATAAAATGAAACATATACAGTGCCAGCCAAGACTATACAAAATTCCCGCGTCTTACGAAGATTTTGGTGGCATGATCTGGAGCGCTAATGTGCTCTCGTGTAAGCATTAATTTGTATGAAGCCGTCATTCTTCTCGTCGTGTTCTGTATGTCCGAGAGCTTACTGTTTGCGGTTATGGTTTACTGGCAAAACTTGAAGTCACAGTATCTTTATTTACGTATCTTTCTGGATAAAAAATGGAAGTATACATTTTATATTTTTTTACAAATATTTGAGTTCTAGAACACGTTGTTTACTTGTAACACCCAAGACATAAAAGATAGAAGGGTTTAATTTTTCACAGAAATAAATCGCGACATTTTTAAACTTTGTAAAAGTAAGAACAAATAAAAACGTAAATGAAAAATGATAGTTTTCGGTCTAATTTCACCCATTTTCGGGGTTGCACTTTAACGCGGGTCACCCTGTATATACCTTGGTAGAACACATTGCTTACTTGTAACCACCATGACATAAAAGATGGAAAGGTTTATTTTTTTCACAAAAATAAAGTTCTGAAACAGTCTGAAACTTTGTAACAGTAAGAACAACTAAAACTAAACGTAAATTAGTCGATTCTAGGAATGTTATGATTGTTAGGTTAAAATTAACGTTAAACTGTTTTATCCACGATTCAAATTCTGGTGCAACTTTTTGTGTGAATACACATTTTACTGTTTGCATATGTCTCTATTAATAGTTTAATTAAAATAATATTTGTTATAAAGACATAGGTATACAAAATATTATGTTGTAGATATAACATAATATTTTGTATATTTTACAGATATATTGGGTAAAATGACGACAGCGGAAAACAAGGAGACTGCTTCGTAGAAATATACGCGGATATGAAAAGAAAATCGTTAGGTCCATGGTCAACGCCTAAGTCCGGAAAGGGCTAGTGGTTTTTAAGACGGGGAGAAGTAGTGAAAGAGAAAATTGAGACAAACGAAGATTTAAAAAAATATTGGCAACAATAGCGGCGTAAAAAGGAACAACTTAGACAAACAGGTGTTAGTTAGAAATTTTCTCGCATACTAGGGAAAGCTATAACAAAAGTTAAACAAAATTTACCAGCTCGTCCCACTAAAGCGGTAGAGGTTATAAGAAATGCTTTTGAATTCATATTGCTACATTTAACAAAAGTATCGTCCCGCGAGCAGCGCTTCGAAAGCTAATAAACGAAATGCCTGGTGTGAAAGATGTGAAAACAGTCAAATCAATATGGAAGTGAAAATGGGAATGCAAAAGAGAACACTGATAATGAGCATTCAGGAAGTTTTTAATTTTTTATTAAAGAAGCTCATCCGGCAATATCTGTAGTTATTTTATATTGAAAGACTACTTCACATTCTGCCAAATGACGAGACTCCTCCTAATGTTTGTATATGAACATCTCACCCCAATTACATTTATGTTTTCACTATTTTGAAACATGGGACAGATTCTCCTTAAACAAATCAAGAGCTTCTGAAACAGGTATCATGTAGTGTCGATAATGAAGACTGCGTGTCTATTTTTTGCGATCATATAAACAGTCAAATATTTGGGATACTACTCTAGATTAAAATCACTGTCAGTTATACATGGTCTCATTCTCTTCATGCGGGATCCGGATCGGCGGATCTGTTGCGGTGAGGGTCTACCACTTCTATATTAAATATAGAATTGATATTATATATTGCTTTCAGAAAACAAGATAAAAAAAAACACCTAAGACTGAGGAAACAAAATTAAAACAAATGAAACCAAATTTCAGAACAAATTTAACAGATAAGTATCAAACAAAACCCGAAGAAAACAGAAGGCCAAAGAGGCGAAAACCGATAGTAAGAAAAAGGTTAATGTATGTTAAAGGAAGAAGTTTGCACGAAAAATCGCAAGTAGTTGTAGGCTACTACAACTGTGATGTGTCATCAAATTATATTTCTGAAAATGATGAAGTGACTGTAAGATTAAGTAAATGTACCATTACATAAGATAAAACAGGAAACAATAACCAATGATATGTTTGTAAGAACAAATATTTAGAAACTAATTTAAACTGATTTCAATGTAAAATTTTGGTGAAATGAGCACAAGAAGCCTGTGTCGTTAAGGATGCTTTTAATTATTTTTGATATGTCACTAAAAACTAAAGTGGTTAGAGTCTAAGTTTACTTTTACTTTTTTATGAATGATATTCAAATTTTATGGAAACTGTTGATTACAATTTTATTTAAAAAATAGATATTTTTTTAAGTGCAGTCTAATCGAAAAATACAGTGTTACCATTTACAGCGAAAACACAAATGCTTAATCGTTTACGCCTTGGAGAGTCGTTTATTGCATCCATATCACCTTCATTCAATCTCAACAAATCAACTATACGATCGATAAAAAAATCCGAAGCGAACACACACACAAACAGAGAGGTCGTCTGTAGCTTCTTCTTTGCTGTCAGCGAAAATTGTTCATGATCAAGCAATAGGGAAAATTTAAGTGGTATTGTCGTTATGGATCGAAGACCACAATCAAAACAGGGTGGTACTCACCTCTGAGTGGCCCAATGGCTCGGAAGAAGGCAAAGCGTGTTTACGCCCATTTTAAAGAACCTGGCGGTTGTGGTGGTGAATGTGCAGATGGAGGATTTAAAGCATCGGAAGGTTTATTCAATAAATTTAAGGTGCGACAATCATAGCATTAACATTGTTGGAGAAGCTGCATCGGCAGAACCGCTACAGCAGAAAAATATCTAGAAGAATTTGCGAACCTGATAGCTAGAGGAAGATAGTCACAATCATAGCATTAATATTGTTGGAGAAGCTGCATCGGCAGAACCGCTACAGCAGAATAATATCTAGAAGAATTTGCGAACCTGATAGCTAGAGGAGGATAGACACCTAAACAAGTATTTAATGCAGATGCTGGTTTGGAAGAGAATGCCAAACAAGACATTCATTTCTAAAAGCGAAAAATCAGCCCCTGGATTTAAGGAAGAAAAGGATACTTACTATGCTGCTTTATTAGATCAAGGAGATGTGTTATTAAACTATTGATGCTTTATAGATCTTTAAATCCTAGTGCGTTCAAAATCAAAACAATGGTAGAGCACCACTGTTTTGGCGTGCTAATAAGAAAGCCTCGGTTACAAGCGCTGTTTTTGTGATGGTTTTCAGATTATTATTTTTTTGTTTCTGAAGTTGATATCAAATCAAAGAATTTAAACTTTAAAGCAGTTCTAGTTTTAAAGAATGCACCAGGTCATCTTCGCGAATTTTAAACTAAGTCATACACAAATATTGAAGTGACATTTTTACCTCCCAATACGACAGCGTTGCTTCAAGCTATGAACCAAGGGATAATTCAGGTCTTTAAGTTCTATTACATGAGACGAACCTTCAAAATGATACTGGATAATATGGAATGTGATCCTGATATGAATGTTGTGGAATGCTGAAAGAAAATTAACATAAGAAAATGCATCGTCAACACTAAAGAATCTTTGCAACTAAAACCATACCCATTGAAATCATGTTAGAAAAAACTTTGGACTGTTCCGATTGCAGAAAATGAGGAAGAATCTGAGCAAATTCAAACTTTAACAGCAAATATTACCGAAATTGCGAGTGGGTTAGTACGAAGTGGGTTCGAACAGATTGAATCAAGTGAGGTTCAGATATTGCTTGAATCGCAAGATGAAGGTTTGTCTGAAACCGATTTCGAATATTTGTTAAATTCACAGCCAATTGAAGGAGAGGCTTTAACAAGCACTGGAAACGTGACATTCAATTTCAAAAATATTAGTGAAGATTTAAGAATGGCAAATTAACTTCGGGATTTCGTTACAAAAATTAATCCATCTATGGAAAGAAGACTTATTTTGAAGATGCAACTTGCTTGTGCCGCTTCTGAATTTCAAAATTTAAGGGAGCTTTTTAAAACTGCCAACCAAAAATAACTAAGTTGAACTTAGTAAGTTCTTTAAACCACTGCTTAAATCTGAACGGGAATTATTTTAACCCTCTTAATTTTTCACTCAATTGCTGACCATTGACAACCCAAGACAAAGACCAAGACCAAAGACCAAAGGCCAAATACGAAACCGAAACCTACATAACAGAAAACCCTTTTTTATTCCTCTCCTCAACAACACGTAAGTAACTTAAATATAATTTAATAAAACACACAAAAGCACGATTGAATTCCGTTTAGCGCCATCTATTGTTTGTGCTATTGAAATCCCTAACAATACCTAATAAATTAATAAGTATGGTCAAACACTTCAATTAAACTGATTTCTTTACGTATTTGCTTTTTATGACCCCATACAAATTACCATTCCATAATTACGGTTTATCTATTAGCGACCCATTTACGGAACATATAGCCCGTGAATAAAGAGCTTTTACTGTATGTTTTTGTTTTATTAAAATTGTTGTTTTTTTAAGTTATGATGCTTCATGTCCTAAGTGCATCTATTTGTTTGACATGAATATATATTAAATTTCTTTGTCATTTCTGAACTGATTTATAAATTCTATTTCATTTGAAAGAGCGTGCTTCCGGGAAATTATCCCGCTGTAGTAAGTTTATTTTAAAAATTCGTAGTGAGTGACTGCTACGAGCTTCATTAGGAACCAAATTCCACCATCTAATTATTAACACATTGCTGGACGCTATCGCCCACAGACAAAAACAATAAGAAAGCGATAGCATAGAACATCTCGACGTAAGAGTTAAAATACTGTAGTAATATAACCGCAAAACAGTATATCGTGACACAAATTACGAAGAAATGATGAAATTCATGAGTCTCAGTATTCTCAAGGGTCATGTAAGAAACCCTCAACAACGAAGTTCTTCTATTATTATCGAATGCGCTATGTTATCATCCCTATTTAATCATACAATGTTAGGAAGGAAATATGAGCAAATATTACTATGTCTGCATCGGATTTGAATGCCAAAGGAGAAGATAAGGTCGTTAAATTTATTGATATGCTGACACTTACTTTTAGAAAAGTTTACAACGCAATTAAAGTATTAGCATTGGACGAATCTCTCCTACTATTTCGAAGTAGTTACATTTCCAACATTACATTAAATCCAAGAAAGCCCGCTATAGTATAAAATTCTGTGAATTAACTACACATGTCGGTTTTGTACTGAATGTAAAAATGTACGCAAGCAAGGAAATAGTAGATCCGAACAAGCACGAATTTAAGTCTAAAACAGGATTGATGCGTCCGTACTTGCTTGTACTTGCATCATCTATTTATGGATAGCCTTATAAATTCTGTGAAGTTGGCACAGATATGGTTGGACTTCAAAAGGAAAGAAAATCCCAAACACTAAAGCTAAAAAGGAGCGAGCACGTCTGGTCACGCACGAACAGAATAAATGTTTTAAAATTGAAGGATTAACGTTCTGTCTTGATGACAACAATTAAGAAGAATTCGTGGAAATGATCAATAGATTCGGAAAATAGAGATTGAATCCAATCGAAGTTGAAATTTACATCAAATACATGTCTGGTATTGATCCCTCAGATCAGATGATATATTATTATTCTTACCCTCGGAAAACCATAAGGTGGTATAAAAAGTATCTTCACTCCCATATCCTGGAAAAGGCTAGGAAAAAGCGCAAAAGGTATAAAAAGGTGATACTACACTGTCTAGATATGGCAGTGCGGAAAACATTTTTTTGTACAAAAAATATAAAAAAGACTACGCCAGCATTCTGTGCATTATAGACGAATTAATCAGAGTAATGATTAACGTTAAAGATTCACAACCAAGAGGCTTGCAACTCAAACAGCATTCATGACAGCAGGCGCTGCCGTCCCAATCAGTCATCTGCAGCATCTCATGAAGCAATTGCCTCTTAAATTGGAAATACTACGCGTGGTCTACTAAATACAAACAAATTGTCAAAAGAATGTTAAAAGCATTTCAAAAAGAATGTTAAAAACATTTCAAGATTTAGGTTGCTTAATGAGTCTAAAAGTACATTTTCTTCATTCCCACGTTGACTACTTTCCAGAAAATTTAGGATGTGTGAGTGAAGAGCAAGGTGAACGATTTCATCAGGATATTAAAGACATGGAGAAAAGATCACAACGACAAAAGAATGGACGATGGAACTTCTCAATGATGATTGTTATGACCAAAATATTATGTTTATTGCGTTTCAAAATAATCTCCTTTACATTTTAAACATTTTGTCATACGATCGAACCATTTTTTAAACAGCCACACACGTAGTTTAAATTTTATTGATTTGGCTCGTGAAAGTTTTGTTACTGTTCTTTGTTTACCTCCGCACTCTACGCACAAGATGCAACCTTTAGATAAGACAATTATGGGTCTATTAAAATCTTATTATAGCGAAGAAATATGTCAGTGGCTTTTAATTCACCAAAGACCTCTTAGCTCTTTCGATATTGTAAAAATATTTGGCAAAGCTTATTTGAAAATTTAAAACGTAGAACTTGCTGTAAACGGGTTTGAAACAACTGGCGTTTATCCCATCAACAGAAACATATTCACAGATTCCGACTCTATAACTGAAGAGAATGAATGTCACGAGATATCTGCACCACAAGAGCCAAGTTTTGACATAGGACATGTGCCGCCCAATAATCAGCGTTCACTCACACCCACCAAGAACAAAAATATTTCCCGAGAAAATCTTATTACCCCTGAAGATATTTCACCTTATCCTCAATTAAAAAGAAAAGTGTCTAACCGTGGCAGAAAAGCAGGCAAAGCTTGTAAAATCATAGCAGCTCCATATAAAGCTCAATTAGAAGTAAGCTTGAGGTCGAAACAAGATAAGCAACAAACACAAATTGTTACCGAGCCACAGCCCTCAACGAGTGGCTGTCAGAAAACCAAGCAAAGAAAGAGGTTTTGGAGTCTGTATTATCATCTAGTGATTGTGGTGACGACAAACCCTCTGTTCTTCAAACTAATGATCCAAATGCTGACGCTGAGTATAGCTCTGGTTTTTTCGGTGAAAACAAGAAGAGAGAAGAATGGATCCAATGTATTGCATGTAAACAATGGTGTCATATTTTGTGTTACGGAGCAGGATTTTGTCAAGGCAGGGGTCATGTGGTATATTTTAAAAATACAAAAATATTTATATTCTACGAGAATTGCGTAATTTATTCACCAAGAATAGGATAAAAATTGATATGAATCAATTTCAGTTAGTACTAAGAAACGACTCAAGAGGAAACATCGAATTTAAATTTATTACACGCATCAAATGTGTTTAAACCTGAATATCGTAAAGAATCCAAAATAAGAAAATGCAAACTAAGCTGGGTTTTTTTCGTCAGATGTCAATAGCAAAATTATATTATTTTGTTAAATTATATAAACAATAAACTGCGTTCTTGATCAGTACGAAAGTATGGTTGAAAGAGTCACAACACATCAAAACTTACATCAGCATGGAATCAGTAGATTTTAAACCAAAATTTCGTCAAGTATTATTAAAAAATTGGGGAGAAGAAGAAATTAACTGATTAAGTGAGTGAGTTTTAAATGGCAAAATACCAATAAAAACATATTTAAAATAAAATTCTAAATACATAAAAATGTTTTAGAATTTTGATCTCGAAGGGGAAGCAGACTACGAAAAAAGAATCATAACAGAAAAAGGGGGTGCATTTTTACCTAATATTATTATTTATACTTATATTACTAACTATTATTATTCATATATTATTATTAGGTGTAGTTCTTAGCACTCTCATCTATATTAATAATTTCGTCAAGGGGTACGGTAGAATCGATTGAAACCTTGCCTAAATAATAAAACGTAAGAAAATAATGATTTTGAGTCGACAACATATATCCGCAAAATTCGGATTGTCGAGTATTTTGATAATTTATATGTTAAATTCTAATGTGTTGACACTTGACAGACAAATCACAGTCGCCATCTTGGGTAGATAATAAACGTTCTGTTTTGTGATGTGTAATAGAGAATATTCCTTTACAAGTACCGTTGCTAAATTCTCGGATAAGTACTCATTGCAATTCGTTTTGTTACTTTACTTTAAATGTTGATTTAAAATTAAAATTATTTGTGTAGAAACTTTGGCAGTTTTTATCCACACTAATATTTTAAATGCGAAAGTAACTCTGTCTTTCTGTCTGTCTGTCTGTTACCTTTTCAAGCCTAAACCACCCAACCGATTTTGCTAAAATTTGGTATGTAGATAGTTTGCATTCATGAGAAGGACATAGGCATATTATTTTTTAGAAATTCAACCCTTAAAAGGGTTAAAAGGGGTGGCAAAGTTTGTATGAAATAAATATTTTTATTGCACATTTTTGCATGAAACTTTGAATTAGTGCTTTTAGTAAAAATGATGAAACACGTATTTCAGGGTTATTCGAAATTCATCCCCATTGGGGGTTAAAGGGGGTGGCTAAGTTTGTATGGGAAATTTAATTCTATTGAAATATTTTGCGTGACACTAAAATAACGCTCTGCAATACAAATTATTAGATACATATCTATTTATGAAAATCAACCCCTATGAGGGTTAACCTGGATGGCACAATTTGCTTAGGAAAATTATTTTTAACAGTAATTTTTACCATAAGTCCACAGCAATTAACCACGTACATCAGTTTATCATTAACGAAAAACACACAAAGAAATTATGATACACATAGTAGCAAAATTGGTTCAAAATCCCTACTTCCCTACTTAATATTACAAATGCGAAAGTAGCTCTGTCTGTCTGTCTGTTACGCTTTCACGCCTAAACCAGTGAACCGATTTTGATGAAATTTGGTGCAGGGATAGAATAGACGCTGAGAAACAACATAGGCTACTTTTTATTGCAAAAAAATAGGGGAGAATGGATAAAAAGAGGGGATGAATGTTCATATGGAAATTCGTCATTTTTAAAGCTCTAACAGTGAAACTTTGAATTTAGACACTTTATGATAAAGGAAAGAACATTGGCTAATTTTTATCACTAAAAATGAGGGAAAATGGGTAAAAAGAGCCGATGAATGTTCGTATGAAAAATTGTCATTTTTGATAACATAATTGTGAAACTTTGTATTTAGACCTTAATGAGGAACGAAAGAACATATCGACGCTTGAAAGGCAATCATGACTAAGCGACAAAAATCCGTAAAATGAGTTATATATATCATCCGAACCGCCAGATTTTTCTGCGTCTTTTGGTCAAGGTTTCATTGCTCTACGACAAGTTTTATTGT
>NJDD01005081.1:23464-39111 GCA_002245505.1 Calephelis nemesis | reverse complement strand
AATTTCAAAAACTAAAATCATAAAATGTTACTTAGGTAAATTTACTTGTTTTTTTTTAAATTGTCAAGCCCTATTCGATCAATCTTCCTGTATTAAAAGTCTAAGCTAAGTAAGTTAAGCTGGTTTCACTTGTTACAGCTCACATTACATCGTGAATTTAGATAATTTTACCTGTTTATCAAATCAAGTAAATTTTATCTAACCGACACAAATCAGTGTTTATAGAGAAATCTAGTGTTTAATTTTAACAGCTATGGATAGCAATATAAAAAATATTTCTATGAGTATTAACATCCATTTAATCGGACAATTAGGATATTTTTTATGATTTTTTTAAAATAATTTTGAACTTTAAATCACTCTCCTGTAAAATTTACTTCATGTCGCTTAGTAAAGATTGCCTTTCAAGCGTCGATATGCTACTTTTTATAGCGACAATTTAATCAAAAGTATACTTATCAACCTTATTATAAAATAATATAAACATATAAACGTGCAAAACCACGTCACCGCTAAATGTGTTTAGTATAGATAAATTAATTTTCCAGATTTTTCTCTTAATAAAATGAACCGAAACTCGCCTTTTATGACTAAGTTGGTATGAAAGCAGTTCGTCTATATTTTTTGTAAGAGCTCGAAACCAAAGTCTATATATCTATCTATACTAATATTAAAAAGCTGAATAGTTGTTTGTTTGTTTGCTTGAACATTCAGTGTTAAAAGTCCATTTATTGAAGAAGGCTATAGGCTATACATCATCACGCTAAGATCAATAGAAGCGGAGCACCAATGATAAATGTTTTAAAATCGGGGGATTTTTTCCTACTGAGAGCGTGCGCTGCGTTAATGGTGAAAGTTTCGTAAAATTCGTGTATAAAAGAATTGTTCGCCTTTAAAAGTCCTAAAAAAAGTTCGCGACAACACATTTCTATCTTTTAAGGTTAGCTTACTATAACCTTTTTTTATGCTTACCAAATTTGTTTCAAAATAACACATTATTTGCGAAGGTTACTTTATCTCAGGAGATATCGCAGTTTTAAAATAACACTATTAAATAGGATATAATCACTACGTTAACACTACAGTTTAAAGACCGCGCGACACGGACGCGTGGTATGCGCGTGGTTGACTCCTTATGGAACGGTTATGCACAGTGCACTACTTTCTAAATTTATTATTTCCAGAACATCATCGTGTAATACTTTTTAGATGATATTTAAATAAAAATAGAAGTTTGAAGAAGGACGTAGGCCGTTTTTCATCTTAAAATTTCATCGGGTATAGTTGGAGAGTTAAATATTAAATAAACAGACTACGCGGGCGAAGCCGCGGGTAGCAGCTAGTTAACTTAATAAAAATGAATAACGTTGAGAAAATGTTACTAGTTGAACCGAACGTATTGGAGAGGTTGAGGTACTTATGAAGAATCTCTTTCACGTATCGCAAAGAAATGCACAAAATTATGAGTAGCAAAATGGATGATCGAAAGAAATGGGCTCTTTATACTGGCGCTGTTGGAAAAGTTCATCTTTCTGGTTGGATCCAAAGCAATCTATTTACTGATTGGTAGAGGCACTTTATTGAGAAAACACATCCAACTGAACAATCTCCAGTCTTGCTTATTCTTGATGTTCATTATGTCAGCATGCTTGCATTTTAAATGTGTTAGAGGTGGCTCGAGAAAAACATGTGACTATAATTACTTTAGCTCTACATACAACACGTAAAATACAAACCTTAAACAAAACTTTTAGGGGCGCACTCAAATGCGACTGCAGTGAAATTTTGGCTCACTTTTCTTTTCAGTGTGAAAAGATCCGAAAATTTATTATTTTTGTGCTACAGGCATATACCCGACGAATTCAAATATCTTCACTGATGCTGATTTTTTAGCAAAATAACAACAAGTACATAACACTAAAGTAGACGGGAACTAGCTTGAAAATGCGGTGGTGGTAATGGACAAAGCACCATACCATTCGAAACGTCTTGTAAAAACCCCTACTACTAGCTGGAAAAAGCTTGAAATACAAAATTGGCTTGTAAGTAAGAATATTTCTTAACACTCAAATGACATTTAAGCTGAATTACTGCAAAAAGTTAAAAATGTCAAAGATAATTTTAAAAGTTATGCAGTAGAAGAGCTCGCAAAGAAATTAAATATGGAAGTATTGAGACTTCCGCCATATCATTGCGAGCTCAATCCAATTGAGCTAATTTGGGCCAACACAACACAAGTTTTAAATTTGACGAGGTAAATACATTATTACAAGAGGGACTGCAGTAGGACTACAGCAGCACGCTATCAAGGAAAAAGATAATTTTTATTCCAAGAGCGATAAAGTAATAGACAAATTATTTCTATTCTTATTCGTCTTCGGATGCTGCAAGCATTTTCTTTGCTAATAAGATATTCATTTTTTTTAAAAACACTTTTCCTTTGAACCAAATGTTGTTAACTCCCGAACGTTTACATTATTTAGGGTGGACATGCCTGTTAGCCGACCAACGCTGGTTCACGACCATTTTTTCGTAAAATTATCACAATAAGTAAAATTGACGGACGCGAAGATTCGTTTTATTTTTGAACGAAACTTCAGTTCATTCCGCCCCTTTCCCCCCATAACATTTTTCGCCAATCATAGGTGACGCGCCACAGTGATCTTCGTAACTTGTGACTTAGTGCATGTGTCGTAATTTATAGTGCCGCAATAGAAAAAAAATAGTGGGAGGACAAATTTTCAAAGGTGAGTAAACCTAAGTTTTATTGAGTTTACTGCATTAAAGTGTGGCTTGGGATGTTCAAATACTTATAAATTGTTTATCTATTATATTAAATAATTAAAAACTTTTATGTTTTATACTAAAAATTGATGTTCGCCAAACTAACGTGTTTAATTTCAACATCGTTATTTCCCGACCGCGTGGTCGCTAAATGACGGTTGTTAGCTATTATTCTTTGCAAAATTTCTATCATACACTGCATGAAGCGGCATGTTGTGCACTGCCAGTTTGATCTTTGGGTTATGGTTTACTTACATGTTAGATTGCGACCACCAAAATATGTCACTACGAGTAAAATACGATCACTTTTCAGTAAGCATGTTTGAAGTGGTCGGGAATCGGTCATCTTACGACCATGTTTCATTATTGCATGCAAACGACAAGAAATATGTCGAAACTGGGTGGTCGTAAACTAACTAGTACACGAACATGCACATTTCTGTTGCTATACAAAATACCCTGTAGTGGTCGTGAGCTAACTGTTTGTCGTCCACATTATTTGTTTCGAATTTTAGAAACAAACCCTCTGGACGTGAAGTGCCTAATTCCCGTCCACTAGATTCTAGAAAGTGGTCGGGAATGGAAATGTTTTTATGTGGATGTAGCTTTAGGTTACTAGTTTCTTGGTGAATAGTGGTGATGTGTTGCATGTTTTTTTTTAGATGGATCCACATATGAAAAAAAAAGGACAACACAAACAAAAATTGGTACTTATCTTCTTTAATTTCTTAATAAATGCTTAATTAATCTCAGGGATGTTATGGATATTTTTAACCGTAACCGAAACCATCGGATATCCGGAAAAAACCTATCCGTAACCGTAACCGAAATATAAGTTTCGGATAATTTCGGATAGGGGCGAAGATAAAATGAAACATGTAATAATTTAATATCTGCAGCCGTAACTGATATAAAATGATTCCAATATACATAACCGTAACCGTATCCTATAATAAATTCCCCTAACATTAGTTTAAGCAGTGCTAATATTATTACAGATGCGAAAGTATGTTTTGCCTTTTTCACGCCAAAACCGCTTGCCTGATATGGACGATTTTTGATATAGAGCTAGATTAAACCATAAAGAAGAACATAATAATATGCTTTTGTCTCGAAAAACTTAAGGGTAAATTTATATAACGCGAGTTTGTGGTGAACAGCTGGTATCTTTTTTTTTTTAATATAACACTACCTCCCCGTGTTGGTTCCGGGCTCCATTGTAGAATAGGCCAACTGCCTTCCTGCCAGACAGATATTAAGAGGCGACCACTGGCGCATAATTGTCACTAACACGGTGACCATGACTAGGTGGTACAGTTTTGCGACGACTCGCACGAGTTATCGGTACCACCGCCTTACCTATTCCTGCCGCAATAGCGTCGGTGCTCGTCATTGTCGTGTGTTCCGGTCTGGAGGGTAGGGTAGCCGGTACGAGAGGCGTAAGACCCTAGTCTCAGGTTGGCAGCGCACCATTACCATCTGTGGTGTCTATAGGCGACGTGTGTTTCTTACCATCAGGAGATGCGTCTGCTTGTCTGCCTTCCAATTGCATAAAAAAAAAATAAGTTATAATTAATAATTAGTAAGATACTACAAAATTTAAATGTTTTTTTTTATATTTTTCAATAAAAACATTATCTTTCAGGTTGGGATAGAAAAGAAAAAAATAAATAGACGGCTATTTGACTATGCAGAAGAGGCTCTAAATAACGCATTAGAAGCGGTAAGGGACAAAAAAATGGGCATCAGGGAAGCGTGTCGTGTTTACGGGGTACCAAAAACTACCGTCCATGACAGGCTATCAGGAAAAGTGGCGGCTACTAAAAAACCAAAAGTAGGACCAGACCCAGTATTAGGAGTTGAAGGGGAGGAGAGATTAAAAAACTGGGTCTTAGAAATGGCTAAGTGCGGATTTCCTATTTATAAAAAAGATTTTCTGGAGAGCGTGTCTAAAATAATTCGCGATACTGGTTTAAAAAATCCTTTTAAGGATGGCATGCCTGGAGACACTTGGTATTACGGATTTTTAAGGCGTCACCCTGAGGTCAGTGTTCGGGAACCAGAGGGCATAAATAATGCCAGGGCAGCTATCACCGAGACTCGAATCAGATCGTGGTTTACAGAAATGAAGGATTATATTAAATCTATAAACGCATTAGACATTTTTGGAGACCCTGATAGAATTTTTAATGGGGACGAGACGGGATTTTCTTTGTGACCAAAAAGCAGCAAAGTTTTAGGTCCAAGAGGATACAGGAACCTATATATTATAAAAAAAATAACGAAAAGGAAAATATAACCGTCTTGGTGGTATTTTCTGCAAGTGGCAGGGTTTGTCCACCTTTAGTGGTGTTTCCTTATATACGACCACCTAAAGCTCTTGTTGATAGCATGCCGGAATCATGGGTACTCGGTTGCTCAGAGAGTGGGTGGATGCGGAGCGATGTCTTCTACGAATACGTCTGCAATAGTTTCAATGATTGGATAACACAACAAGGTATCAAGAAACCGATTATTCTTTTCATCGACGGACACAAATCACATATGACCTTGTCGCTGAGCCAATTCTGTGAAAAAAATGGAATTATTCTATATGCTCTACCAGCAAACAATACACATATTCTACAACCTGCTGATGTGAGTGTTTTTAAGCCACTAAAGCAGGAGTGGAAGAAGACAGTAAGAAATTGGCAAAAGGAAAACATTAACCAAACCATTACAAAAATAAATTTTTGCCACATTTTAAAAGACACCCTCACATTAGATCTCAAAGATGCAATAGTAAAGGGATTCAGAAAATGCGGATTATATCCTTTAAATGAAGACGCTGTTGATTACACCAAATGCGTTAGGGACTCTATCAGGAACATTCATTCAAATCAAAAGAAGAAAACACCACTAGCAAAAGATTTTGATATTGCCACAAATGTCATTTTATTTCTGCGCGACAATATATCGAAACACAATATTGACACCGACGTTATTTTAAACGAAATAAAAGAAAGTAAAGCTAAATACCTTGCTAATCGTCGTTCTACGTCCAAGACGCCACGCAACTCCGCATCATTCAACCTAAGCAATAGTATACTTGCTGACGAAACCGCACTTGATATCCACACTCTGGATACCGCGATGATACCAGAAAATGCGCCTATCACCTTGCTACAAGCTCCTGATGAAACCCGTACTCCTGATACTGCACCTACACCAGAAAATTTAACTTTCGAGGAGCATGTCACTTTGCCACAAGCTTCTGATATCCCTTTCTGTAACGAATTAAGTACTTCAAAAGCAGAAGTGGCAATCGACTCAACAGTGGAACAACTAATTGCCGACGAAAGTACATTGAATGTAACTTTTCCTGAAGCTGGATCGTTTATATCCCTAAACAATATCTCAGTTGTGCCATTTGACGAAATTGAAATTACTCAAAGTTTAGAGATACCGCTCAGTGATCCATGTGCTATACTAGAAAGTCAATATGATTCTGTCACAGTAACAACCGATGTGCTTCAAGATATAAATCAAAATTGCTCATTTTATGATGCCTTCTCAAAACTCTTGCAATTTCCTGAACCTCCAGCACCAAAAGAGAAAAAAAAAGAGTCTTAAATTACCGAGCGCTATATCTTCAAGCTCGTGGAGAAAATATTACGAAAAGAAAGATGAAGAGAAAGAAAACATCGCCAAAGAAAAAACAAGGAAACAACAGTTAAAAGCTAAGGAAAAAGAAAGAAAAGCTAAAGCAAAGGCTGATAAAGAGACGAGAAAAAAAAAAGCATTAAAGAAGTCCACCAATAAAACGTCAGTATTGCAATGTAATGAATGCAGTGAAGATCTCATTAGCGATGTCGAGGATGATTTGGAGAAAAATGTAGGCTGTGACAAATGTGTACGTTGGTTCCATTTAAAATGTACCATTTTTAAAGAATTGCCTTATTCAGAAGCGGCTTTCAAATCATTTAAATGTCAGTTTTGTTAACTAAATTAATAAAATATTATGATTATACATTTTCTGTTTTTATTTTTGATTTCAGGCTCATCACAGTAAAAACAGGGATGTTATGGATACCCGTAACCGTAACCATATCAGTAACTTTCGAATACTCCGAAATTATTTATTATCCGTTAATATTAACCGATATAAAATTATTAATATCCGTAACCGAGACTTAAGATCTCGGTTACGGATATTCGCCGTATCAGAGATTTAAGATCCGTAACATCCCTAGTAAAAATGAATGCAAAATAGTTACTAAATATTATGAATTGATTTTTACTATTTAGAATGGGTTTCCACAAAGTATTAGGAAAAGCCATAATCGATTATAAAACTTAAAACTACTAAGGATCTTTTTCCAATAGCATTCAAGTGGACGGCAACTGACGTAAAATGCGGACGTAAACTAACGATAACTGGTCGAGAACTAAAAAAATAGCAGTTTTTGATAAATATCTATTTTTTTAATGTTGAACTTCATTACTATGACACAAATTCAGTTAAATATGATTTTTCAATGTTTTTCTATCACTTTCAAGTACTGTTTTAATTATAACTATTTCATATTAAGAGTTATTGCAGTTTAAAAATTACTAGTCCACTAAGTGGTCGTAAGCTGACCTAGTCACCCTATACCTTGTCATGACGGGTACTTAAGATGAGGAATTAAACTTAATGAAGTGTACCTGAAGAAACAATACAGGCGGAACTACCATCTTTATCCGACACGGAAACTTTGCATGAGCAACTGCAGTCTTTTAGATTGTGCTAATACTTCACAAGCAAGTTCAGCAATCCAGTTAGCGTCAGTCGATCCAGGAACATCATTGGGTAACCCTGCTATATCAACATCATCAAAAGATTCCTGAAGCCAGCTTATTTTACCGTTAGACATTCGACCGATTCCTCTTGCTAAAACTAAGACATCCAATCAGGGCAGGAAAAACTCCAAATCGACCGTGTTAACCTCATCGACATAAAAAAAACGATTTGGCAGTTTCTTTGCAGTCGACAGAAATTTGGGTACAAAACCGTGGTCAAGGTCATGCAAGAAGACGTGGACGTCGCCGCCGGAATGCTCGTAACAGCCGTAGTGGCAAGGGAGCTAGCACCAGTAATCAAAGGAATACTGTTTCTTTTTCGCATTCAAATTCTGAAGATGAAGCGCTGTCAGGTGGAGTAGCCGAAAACATGTACACGAACTGCTTATTTTGTGATGTAACGCCGCCGATAGACGTGGCGAAGAATGTATTCAGTGTCAAAGCTGCACTTGCTGGGCTTTCTGTCGTTAAATGACAAAAAAAAACATTTACTTTCATGTAGACATAATGCCAGTTTCATATTGTAAACTGAAGCGTACTTTTTGGTTTGAAACAAAGCGTATATTTGGACAAGAAAATATAATTAATAAGTTCTATGAATGTCTGTCATCTTTAAGTTTTATTGAAGTTATTACTTGTAATAATTGTGAAGAGGTTTTTTATGAATTTCATGACACCTTAATGTTATTTTATAAATTATGTTTTCGAAAAATTCAAGTTAAAGTGTCAAACAAGCCAATAAAAAACAAATGGCTGTCTAAAGGTCTTCTAAAGTGTTGTAAAGTAAAACGTCAGTTGTATTTAAATTATCGTTATTCCCAATTTAACAAAAAGGGAAATAAGGTGAGATACGTTATAAAAAGGTATTATCTAAATGTATACTAAAGTCTCAGAAACAGGCATCGTTATCAGGAAATCTGTCTGCTTGTTTGCCTTCTTATAACATAAAAAAAAACTTTTAAATTTATTGATACGTTTATAGGAAATTGGTAAAGTTAAAGTAGGGTCAGTTTTGCCAGTTTTGTTTTTAGTAAAAAAAAATCTACCGATCGTATTTTGTATAAAATGGATATATCTGTGCATTCTACTATAAATTAGAACTATAATAAATAGAGTTTATGTATTTGTTTGTTATGAATGTTTCCTGGTCGAAATTATTAACAAATAATTTTTAAAGTCTTACGAAAAACGACTTCAAAGACAAACAGCTTGTTGAATCATGATAAAATTAATATGGGACCACCTCGGAATCATGACCTATCTTTCTAAAAAAGATCCATAAAAATCGGTTGGCTAATGACGGAGTAATCGCGTAACAAACATACGAAAAACAAACCTAGAGTCAAATTGAGAATCTCCTCCATTTTTTGAAGTAGAGGAGTAAAAAATAAAATAATTGCAGAGATGAACTGGACTACGAGGATAACAAAGAACTATAAGGAACTACAAAGAAAACGCAGACTATAAAACACAGAATGTGAGTATTCCTGCGAAGTCGAATTGCCAACAAGTTTTTTAGGTGCTCAGTGCTGTTAGGAATGATTGCTACAGAATTACATCATTATACAACATACCTATGGCACATTTGCCGACAAGTTCAGAAGAGAAGTTTGCATTTTATATTAAATTATCCCATTCTTTTACAGTTAATTCATTTTGTTTAGTAATTATAATTTTTTTAAAGTTTTTTTAACTTAGTTTTTGCTATGTACAATACAGAAAGCATATTTTGGTAATTTTTGTTATTAGAAAAGCAATAAAAAAACGTTTTTAAAAGATCCCTTAACTATGTTTAAATAATAGTACTTACACAAACTTAATAACATAAAAAAACTTTATAAAAAAAGGAACAATGACAATTGTTCCTTTATTGTTAATTGAAATTATTACATGTTGATAAGACTTTTTTTTTATAAAAAATTTACAGGATGCCCCGGGAGATACTTCTGAATATGATGTTGCATTTTTAGGATAATGTATTTTTTATAGAATAAAAGGCAAACAGATAAGTCACCTTGTCGTAAGTAATCACCACCAATAGACATACGCAACACCAAGAGCATCGCAGATGCCTTGTCGACCATTTAGGACTGACTACTATATCATATATTTTTATATTTTTCCCCGTGTTGGTCCAGGCTCCTTTACAGTTTCCTTTGCCTGTCAGGCAGCTCGTAAGAGGCGAGAATAGACTTACCGTCACTAACACCGTGACTTCTGATTAGGTGGTAGAATTTCGGGGCGACTCGCCCGAATTGGTACCACCGCCTTACTTAGTACTTGCTATTAACGTGTTCCGGTTCGCAGGGAGAGGTAGCTGGTTAGCTAAATTTGCTAATGGCCTAACATCTCGGCTTCAGGTTGTCAACGCGCCATTACCACCTTTGGCTTTGTCTCTAGGCGGCGTGAATTTCTTACTATCAGGAAATCTGTCTGGTTGGTTGTCTACCTGTTTCATAAAAAATATATATATTTGGAAATGCCACCAAAATAACCATAGTAATGGTAGTAGTAGTATCCCCAAGGCCATATCCCCGAAGGGGTAGGCAGGGGCACAACCTGGGCACCCTCAACTAGCCAAAACACCAAAGTGATAGGTGGCAAGCCTATCGCCATACAGGCACATATCCCATCCCGGTTATTTATTTCTATTAGAAACACTGTAGAATGTAGTTGATACTGGGTTTGATAAATGTAACTTGGATGTTTTTTCTGATTCTGTAGTTAAAATTAAGAAAAAAATATTATGTGAATGATTTTCCATGTATTATTAAGCAAATTTTTTTTTTTTTTAAATCAAATGTTTTAGAAGAACCTTTAAGAAGAACTGTTTTTGGCGCTAATTCACCTGTGCCACGCATTTGTAAAATGGTGAACGAATGTTGTAGTAACTTAGATGTTTTTTCTGATTCTGTAGTTAAAATTAAGAAAAAAATATGTAAATGATTTTCCATGTATTATTTAAGCAAATTTTTATTATTATTGTTTTTTTAATCAAATGTTTTAGCTTTATTATTTAGTAAGGTAATATTAATTTTACAAAAAAATATTAGTGTCAAAAAATTGCAGTTTAAATAGTTATAAAAGAAAGTTTAATGTGTTTACCTGTAAGAAGTTGTGCAATTGGTTGTTTGTTATTTTTTTATATGTGTAAATTAGATGATTGTAACAACTGTTAGTAAGCCTGGTAATAAAATAAATAAATACAACCCCCACCTCTTCCTGCTTCTGACAGGATTCAAACCCAAAGTTCACATGATGTGGATATAGACATACATATTAACATTTTGACTACAAAAACTATCAAATCTTTTTCAAGATTGTCTTTGAATACTGCTTTTGAATAAAACCTACTTTGAATAAAAATCCCATTTAAAAGGGGGTTGTACAGTGAAAAATGAAATTAAACTTACTTTGCAGGATCTATTGCTGATAACACGAATATCAACACAATAATATCTATAGAGCTTTCTGGAAACGGGACATCCCAATTATCTGTAGTTGCATCTAAAACGAACACCTCACATCTCTTTTTGTCATACAGTTCACTTTCTTTCATAATATCTATTGCTTTTTTAGAAAAATCACATCCATATATGAACAAATTTTCATCTCGACTGTACTGCAATATAGGAAAAATAGTGTTACCAACACCGCATCCTATTTCGAAAATATAACGTTTTTTATTTTCAGTTTCTGCATTTTCTGTACAAGATGTAGATTCGATATCCGCGTGTGACGTTTTACTGCCTTCTGGATAAACTCTGATTGGGGCTGATGAGTTGTCTGGCGCCAATTCCGGAAATTCCGTGAAAAGCCAGTGCCGGTCTTTAAAGAACCTAAAAAGAGACAACATCAAGACATCTGCTACATAATCTACATACATAAAAATCTTACACAATGATGTGTTTTGATAAAGGATTGTTTTATATCATTATTACTGATAGCTTCTATAGCTAACCAGGTTCTTCCTGAAGCACTATATAATTTGGATATAAAAAAGAAAGATTTAATCGGGTATATTGGTTATGTTATGTGCCTCCTTTACAAAATTTACCAGGTACCTTTGTCCCAGAATACAACAACGGCGAGCATTGATGCTATGGTAGTAGGAATAGTGGCAACAATCCATTCGAGATGTTACAAAACTACCAAATATGGTCATTACATTAGTGACCACCAAGCCAACATTTACCTCTAACAAGCTGCGAGGTCAGAAGTAATTACTTTATATTAGTAATAGTATGTTTATGTAGCCCATTTAATTTCATCAGTGGTTCTTTAGTTATAAATAGTGTAGCTAACAAGATTTTTTTTTTATATATGTACACTTTTTGACGCATTTGCATATAAATAATTTGATAATGGCTTATACAGTAATGATTTAAATTTACCATTTCTTTGACAGCTTTTACAGTGATGCTACACATGATACAATACTTGTTAATACGGTTTAAAAGCATTAACCACTTTCTAGGTTTCCCAAATGCTAACCTCTGCCCATGGAACATAATCCTAATAATAAACAATCTATATAGTCATTATCTCGGGGTAAGTTACACAAATTAATCAAACATAGTATCTAACAAATGATTTGCTTATGTTGTGAATGTAAATCAATGATACTTATAATTAAATGAAATGTACAAAGCAACAATTAAATAAGGTACTAGGATTGAGTTAAAAATATCGAAATATCAAAATATCGATATTTTTTCAATAAATAATCGATAATTATCGTCGATATTTTAAATCTTGATATATCAAAAATCGATATTTTTTTCCGGACATCAAATTTGATATTTATTTATGAGCTCTCGTTCCACTTCAGCTCTCGATTAAGACCGCATTCGCAAACCAAGTCGATTAGTACCTGACAGTAGTCTGTGTCAGTCGCACTTTAATATTTTGCATTTAAAGCTATCCTTTACTTTAAGGAACAGAAACAGCTCCATATCTGTCTATCTCTATCTCTGAAATGGTTTACGCATTTAAACTATCGTATAGCACGTTCTCGTTTACTCTCGGCTCAGTGAATCGGTATTTTAGTCGTTCGAAAATGAATCTTAAAACTAGTGAGCTAGAGATATGATTGGAAATGGGGTGAGCCGAAGAGCTTATCTTTCACTTGCACGGATTGCTAATATTTCGATATATATCGATATTTATACACGATATTCGATAAATATCGATAGCTTTAAATAATATCGATATATCAAATATCGATATATTTCTTTCATTTGCCCAATTAAATAAGGTACAAACCAAAGTAAATTAATGGACACAAAAAACCCAGAAATACAGAAACTCAAGTTAATCACGCAAACATACTGCTGCCATCTGAAATCAAACTGAAGTCTTGTGGTGGTGGTGCTCAACATTGGATATGGTGGGATAGAACAAGTGTTATCTGGTCATATAGATGAAACAGCTTTACTAAGTAGGAATTTTGTTAGTGTATAGGAATTTTGGTTATATGACATTGGGACTATAGACATAAAAAATATTTCACTGTCAAAATATCCATACCTATTCTGGTGAATGTCATAAAATGCATCCCAATGCTTGTCAGCATTTTCATCTAAATCTTGCAATCTGTCTTTTGAAAAAGTTATAACAGAATTTTCTTTGACTTTCTCTGCTGCTAATTTCTCTTGTTCCGGATCCCACTGGACATTGTCCCTGAAAGCATTATAATAATAAGACAAATAATCATGTGGTATCAATATTCATAAAAAGTAGTAAAAGTGCAAGAAAACATTCTTACATTAAAGATGGAAAATCATGTTACAAGAATATGAACATGCATCTAAAAATATGTCTATGGGCTACTGTGGTCTCTTACCATCAGGAGAACCGTGTGCTTGCATGCTGATATTTTAAATAAAAAAAAGAAACACATACATTATTGAAACACATATGAGTGCAATACAGTTACTTTTTTTTTGTATTTTTTACTTACTTACTAATTTGTTTATGAAACAAAACACAGTAAACGATTTACTAATTTCAATCAGGTTTTAACTATTGGAGCAGTTTGATGTTAAAGCAGTGAAACATTCTTTTTTACACAAAAGTAAACAAACTACATATTCTTTTATGATGGATATCGGTCAATAATCTTAACATGTAGATATAAGAAATTAATCAAAAATATTTTTTTTATTAAATAAGATGTCGAAAGAAGTAAAGACACCATTCTGTTGGAGTTCAACCTGGGCCAACCTAACCAAAAGGCGGTTAGTGGCAGGAAACTGCTAGTAGATAAAATACTTAAAATTATATATTACTAGTAGTTTCGCGCAGCTGCACCTGCAAAACTTGGCTTATCGATTTTGATAAAAAAAAGCCTATGTCACTCAGTGATAATGTAGCATTCTTAAGTTGAAAGAATTTTTGAAATTGGTCCAGTAGTTTCGGAGCCTATTCATTTCAAACAAACAAACAAAAATCAAATCTTTCCTCTTTTTAATATTAGTATAGAAGTATAGGTAATGTGAAAAACATTCTCAAATGCAAATATCAACTTAGTCTTAATGTAATTAATGTCACACAGCATGTACTAGCTGTAGCTGAATGTTGTAGCACAATGGCATATGTCACAAAAACCTACACAAGCATTACCATAAAAGGTGGACCAAATGTATTTTAAAAAAATTCAGACCTAATTCATAACTCTTGAGTTAAACAGCTACAAACCAATTACAAAATAATAAAGTAAGCAAATTGCAAACTTATACTCATTAGTATATTATATTACCACCGACTTGTTCAAGGGGCTAACATAGACTCCTAACTCCACCAACTGACTGAAAGCTTCAGGTTGAATTCCCGGCAGGGGTAGTCTATTAGAGTTGAACATTTAGATGTCTGTATTTCTGGGTCTGGATGGTTATTAAATTTATACTGGTATCTATTTAAATATTTTTATGTATTAGAATCAGTGTCTAACACCCATACACAAGCATATAATTTGCTTACTTTTGGGTGAGGTCCAGGGATATTTATTTATAGTATGGTAAAGGCTATTGTTATAGTAGTATTAATAGTATATTCCCTAAATTAGATAATTGCCTATTCTTAAATTTGGATGCAATTGACTTTTATGTTTTTGTAAACATCTAAATAAGTGTCAAATGATTTGATTAATTAAAAGGATTAGGTCTTATGAAAAAATCACATTAATCAGTTAGTAGCTAACCGTAATTTAGAAATAATAGCAGAATTAAAGTCTGCCGCACCCACTCTGAGCAGAAAAGTCTGGTAATCACTAACTAAACTTATTTCACTATGAAACAGTAGTAACTACCATGCGTTAAAAAGGAATATTTGTTTTGGATCTCTTAGGAAACGATTACCGCCAGGCGGTTTTTGTCTATATCTTGTAGCTGCTAGCTCAATCCAGTCCTTATTCCCAACTTTACGAAAGCGCATACAGATTTTAAAAACAGTACCAAGCATTATGTATATAGATTTCGTCCACATTTTCAAGCAACCTATTTCCAAATTGCGGTCTTCTTGTTTCATTCATGACAAAAGATAAAACAAAGTTTTTCGATATATAACACTTTTTTATACTTGTTTAACTCATTAGGTACGTAAATTGTTCTTCATTCTTTAGAAATAAACAAGAAATGTCAGTACTAGGTAGGTACAAAACTTTATTTATTTTATGCTATATCTGAGTTTTATGTAGTGTTGTTCAAAACCGCTATAAACGAAAAGCACGCTACAGACTATAGACTATAAATTTTTAGCACGCTTTTTTATACGCTATGCTATAGCACGCTATGTCAGGGCCCAGCGCTTACGCGATGACTGCTGGCTGCTGTGGCCGCTAGACGCTAAATTTTTTAAAGCGCCATCCGCGCCATAGCGCGCGTAGCGCCGCGTTAGTCACATGACACATCGCGCAGCGTTGGCAAAAGCGCGGGTCGTGTCGGCGCTATCGTAAAGTCCATTTCGCGAAACAAGTCCCGCGGACAATTGTGGAACTAAATTTGACAAGTGGGGAGTTCGGCCATGTTGTCGTTTGTCGATGT
>NJDD01005081.1:2977-19537 GCA_002245505.1 Calephelis nemesis | reverse complement strand
TTGGAAAGGGTTGAGTTAAGGGCGGAAGGTCTGATAGTGATATCTGTCAGAATAACCCTAGACTACCTCCTCTTAACGGCTCCGCCACTAATTTCCATTCACCCTGTAGATGCATCTGTGTCAAAACTGCTGTCTTCAATGGTCACAAACTGAGAAACCTGAGGAACATCATTCTTAACAAGAGGATCATGTCCCCCAGGGTCATCAGGCGGTTTGTTCATTTTTGAAAAATATATTTAAAAAAAACTTACCTACTTAACCGATGGATGAAATGTAATATATACACAATAAAATTAATATTTACACATATACAATACCACAAAATGATCCTCTAAATATTTTTTTTTAAATTTACAAAAACCGCGAAACCAAAAACACACCCGCCAAGCTTTATGTTTCCCGCGCTTTTTTCTGTCCATATACTTTGAGGTCAATGATTCGAAGCACCTTTGATTGTTAGTCTGTGGATAGACGTCAGTCGCGCATTTCACTTTTGACAACTGACAGCTGACTGTTTCCAATGGATGGCTTTTTGACGTTTACAATTTTCGTGAAAATATGGTTGACGTAAAAAATGTTTGATAAATATTTGGACACACTTTGGACTATTTATAGTTTAACCAAAAAGTTATTTTCTAAATTATTTATGGACTAATAAGATAAACTTTTGTTTAAATCAATGGAACCTTAAACTGAAATGTTATAGAAGTTTCTTTGTTCGCTTATTTAGTTTTTCCTATAATTTATCGATCGATTACGAAAGAACATTGAACTACCAAAATACGTTGTGTTTTGATTATAATATTCAGATGAAATAAGTTTCTATTGAAATTTGGGCCAGTAAAAAGGAATAACTTATTGTGCCTTTAAAGTACTGTAATTTGTTTAATAAAAGTTCAATCAATTAATTAAAAATTGAGTGAAACATGAAATAAATTGGTCGCAGTTAGCCTGGAATTCACGTCCATGTATTGTTGCTCATTTCTGTAAGTATTACACTCTTAATTAAATATATTAAAGTGTTAGAGTAAGCACTCTGCAATCTGTAGATTGTTGTTTTTGATTTTTGTATCATTTTCTATTTTTGGGTTAAAGAAGTTTTTTCTGTCCTCGAAAATGTTTAGTAAGCATTCAGATATTTTTAGTCTTTATTGATTTAAAAAGAAGTAAAACAATAATGGTGACCCTAAACTATACAATTTTCCTGGTGATGAGCTAGAAATATTGCTTATCCATCTTAAACTGTGACTGGTTTCTGTAACTTGAGTTTCTCAGTGCTCTAAACTCCGCTGTAAAGAAACCAACTTCAATTTTTTTTTATCTTAGAGTTAACATTTATTGTTAATTATTTATTTACTATTAAGCTTAACCCAAAACTAGCATTTGCGTCCTGATCAAACCTAAATGATATCAACTGCTGCTTCCAAGTAAAAAACAAATTGCTTTTATTGAATCACCTATTAAAAGTGTATTTTTAAAATAATATCCCTGTTTTGGAAATTGATTACTAAACAATAGCATTTCTTCAGTTTTATTATAGTAAAAATATAATGTTTAGTGCTCCCCATATTCAAACATGTGTATATTTTTTTTAAATCTACAAATTGTAACTCTTGTATAATATATAATAATGAAATATGCCTTTATAATATCATTTAATTTAGGTAGTTCAAGATGATTGCTTGTGAGACATTTCTAAGTACTAATTATTTGCTTTTATATTATGCAATAAAAGCAAGTATGGTATTTTCTCCCCTTTATACCCCGAAGGGTTTATTATGGGCACAACCAGGGTACCCACGATTAGATGACTAACTCCTATAATCTGATTCACTAAGTCCTATAATCTGATTCATGGCAAGCCTATCGCCATCGTGGAGCACATTCTGTCCTGGATAATGTATTTTTTTATCAGAAGTAATGTAATAATATAATAATAATGGTATTTTTTTTGTTGCTTGACCTAGAGATTGAAGCTGAGATTTCAAGTAGTCAATCACAATGCCAGATTGCTACCACTATATTGCAGTGGCCACTGAAGCAAATTAACATATTTTTAATAATTAATTAAAAACATTTGCACATGGTAGATTGTACATGTTAGCATAATTAAGTATTCATAATAAATTTGTAACACACAAAAATCTACAAGTGCATTACTTGAAATCAAAAAACTAACTGCTTCAATATTGCAAAAAATTGTCATTAAGCAGCTGTTCCTCTTAGAATCCGTATGATACTCATTTTTTTAGAAATTTGATACAAATATTTCATTACTTAATAAAAAAAAATATTCAAGAAAACTGAATACATTATCATCTTTCTAGATTTTGTGTCTTAAGCCTAAGAAAACTGAATCGATTGAGACAAATTTATAATGATTCAGCCATACAAATCCCTCCATTAAATCAGTTACAGATAATTAAACAAAACAGTGTTTAATAGTAGGCATGATGACAGATTTTGAAAAACTTAAAATATTTGGAAATTTAAAGCTACATGTAACTAAGCTAAATTTTTATATTTTGGAAAAAACAAAGATTTTTGTTAAATTGTTTGTTAAAAAAAATTGAATTGCTTTATAGCATATTATATGTAGCATATGTCATAACATAATGTTAGACGATATGAAGTCTAAGCACTAACACATTGGTAACATCAGTGCCATTAGGGCAAATAAAAAGAGTCAAAAAAGCATGAGGAGGAAAACTATTTAATCATTAATAAAATGGTTACTTTACTCAAACATGATTTAAAAAATCATTAAGATGAGGATGGCTTTCAATTCAAATTATGTTTTGTAATTTTATTTCCTAAAAATATTGATTTATCTCTCTATAAAAAAATAAAATGATCGGTTGTTTTGTAATCTTTTATTAAATTAAATATTATATATAAAATTCTCGTGTCACGATGTTCGTTCCCATACTCCTCCGAAAGGGCTATACCGATTCTCATGAAATTTTGTGAGCATATTGAGTAGGTCTAAGAATCGGCCAACATCTAATTTACACACCCTTAAGTGATAAGGGTGACTCACCCCTACTTTTTTATTAAAATCACCCTAAAAAATAGCAGAACAACATCTGCCGGGTTAGCTATTTTATTAGTGTGTTACAATCAAAGTCATCATGTCTATTGCCATTCAAAGCTTTCCCTTAAAAATGATGTTAATAGGTTTTTACTTTTCAAGTTATATTTTGCTGTTATTACACCATTAACATTTTACCTATTATTTTGTGGGAAACCTATTGTTGTATTTAATGCATACATACAATTATAACAGTGGCCTTGATTTCTATTTTTCATTGCTTGTAAATAATATGTACATAAAATGTTATCTGAACACTTGAAAACTACAAAGAAGGTATGCATGTAAATTTATGACACTTTACATTTAAGAACAAGTTGCTAAGTACATGTATGTAAAAATATAGTGCGATGCAATAAAAACGTTCTTAAATCTAAATGGTTGCAAATCACACTTTATCACAAAATTACAAAGATGGAATTAACTTAGTTTCCATCTTCCTATTTTTATTAAATTTGTCCAGACGGATGCAAACATGGATGCAAACCAATGTTTGCAACTGTGTAGAACCCCCATGAAAATGAAAATGAAAAATGAAAAATATCTTTATTTTACAGATTACATTATTAACAGTTACAATAAATATCTGTTGATGGCCTCACTAGGCAAGCCTGTATCGAGGCAACCTTTATTCCTGTTTGCAACTTAATTTAACTTAAACCTCGTTCACAGAACAGTTTACTTATTACAAATATATATTGTATTGTACATAAAATCAAAAGAAAAATATTCTAAAATAGCTATATATGAGTATTATAATATACAAAAAATATAATTAAGTATAGAAATTGAAAGCGTAGTCGAATTCAGACTAAAATCTACAAGATTTCACTTACCTTATCGAGAAACAGAATGATAATCTGGTTAACGGCCAATGTTAATAATGTATCTCAATCTAATAGATTTCAAGCAATCTAGATATCTGCGTATCCGCCGGCCTATCTCATACCTAATTGCCATATTAATCCAGTTCACAGATATGTTCTTGGCAAGCGATAACATAAAAATGGATCAAAATATCAATCTTGGACAGCGAGTTTTGGATTAGGATTGATTATTAATATTGGCCGTAAGACAATTAAAATTTTTTTTTTACCAGATATCATCATCAAAAACAAAGTAGTGTCCAAATAAGCACTTTTAAAACTCCAAATTGCCAAAGTATTAAAATGACAGCATTACTTGCTCTCCTAACTACTTCTAGCTTTTTTAATTTTTTAACCAACTCTAAAAGAGAAGCAGGTTCTGAATTCGACTATATCTTTTTTTATATTGTTTGTGGGCAGTCTATCTTAGGTTTAAATTACAGGCATTTGTAGCATACATCTACCATGAAAATGTGTTATATCAAACACATTAGCTATTATGCTGGACTGGCATACAGAATCCCAGTAATGCCGTTCTGATAGAGTGAATATATCGCAAATATTGATAAACTTTCTATATAAAATAGGCCTTCTAGAGCTTAGAAAAATAACTGCAGTTACCTGACAACTGATCTTAAATAGTATGATCTCTTATCTTAGATAGGTTATTAATATTGGCCCATAGATACCAATGCAATCAGAAATTTGTTTGTACATTAAGTTTAATTTTCAAAGGTTGCGATTCTCAAATCTATAAAAAAATAATGTGAAACTTATTTATTGACGTATGGAAGAAATTTGCCGTCACGTTTCTCTGTTACCTTAATGACTTCTAGTTACACTCCGCAAAAAAAACCCTGTGTGTTACCGCCTAATTTCATACAGGGTATTTCGTGTTTTTTGTTTCGCCGGCCGGTATATCTTTAAGCGAGCTCAGAGCAAAGTTCCTGGACGAATTGTAAGGTAGCTAACTTACTCGCGAGGTGCTTGCACTTCAATCTTAAACCATGAACTTAAAATATCAAATAACTGTCCTTGCGAACTTCGTTCCACCCGTTTAGTTTGTACGAGGAAAAATGAAGTATTGTTTTTCCCATTTTCCCTGCTATTTTACCGGTTTTTCTCTTCATAAGAACCCTCTTCTGACAAGAATTAACACAACAAAAAAGAATTAGTCAAATCGGTTATGTCGTTCGGAAGTTATGCGCTTACCAACACATTTAGCAATTCATTTTTATAATACGGATATAGTGGGTGGAAAATTTAAAGTTGGAAGCCTATTCTGATTTTGAAAGAGGTTTATGTCCAAACATGGACGCGAAAGGACTGACATTGCATTGTCTATATTATATTTATATTATATTGTCTCTTTGATAACAGTTTTCAATATAAAGTTTGGTAATATTGACTTGCAATAGGCGTATCATTCCTTACACAGGACAGCGACGCACCTGTTACATCTTTGGTTTTTATGTTACCACGTTTACGACCACGAAAAAATGAAAAAATAACTTAGTTTTTAGAAGTATTGATTTCCATACATTATAATATAACCTTCTCACGTTCTTAACCGTCGAAACACATACGTTTGGTTGAAGTAACGGACATCTTATTTTGGTATGGGTAAATAACACTCAGCTAGCCAGGTTAATAGTCTATTAACTACTAACGTTCCTAACTCTTAACATACTAATCGGCTTATAAACATTATTTAAAAACAAAATTCGAACTTACTCTACTTATTAATGCTTCAGTGTTATGTTTTTTTAATCATACGGCTAACGGATCAGTAGGTAGGTAGTACCAGTAGGTAATTAAGATTTTTTTACTACGTATTTTTCCTGGATAAAAAGTATCCCATTTTTTGCCCAGGATAATAAGGTATAAGTATACCAAGTTTCGTCGAAATCGAACAGTTAGTTTCCACGTGATGCCTGAACATACAGACAGACAAAAAAAAAGAAGACGGTCGAACCCGAGCCTCGAGGTTGGCGTAGGCATGTACGCTAGCCACTCGACCAACGAGGCGGTCAAGATTTATGTTTAAAATGTGGATCCATTGTAAATAAAAAAAATGTATTGAGAAATACCAGCTATAAAAATACGTCAGCCAATTGATGCCAATGATATAAATCAAGAGCAATTTTCTGCGATTGGTGATTCACATATTACGGGCACATATTCACTCTGTACACATTAAATTAATTATACAATAAGTTGCTCTAAAAAGCTAACAGTGTGTCAGTTAACTTATTAAAGAAACGCTGCTGCGTTATTTTGGTACTGTGCAGTGTTGTGAGATTGTGATTTGTTTTTAACTCGTTTAGTGGATAACGTTCGCCTGTCTAAAGAGACGTTTTGCTGGTAGGTGCATTATTAATAGGTACGATGTAAGAGGGTAGCCTGCTAAACGAAAGCTTCTTGTATATTTTTTTCACTTGTATTTAAAAAAAAAGTTTATAATTTTGGTCGAATAAAATTTCATATCCAGTTAAATAATATATAAAAAATATCTCTGGACAAGTCACACGAATTGAATCTAACCCCAAAGTAAGCAAATTGTATGCTTGTGCAACGATACTTATATATAGAAATACTTAACCAGACCCGGAAAATGCAGTCATCTGAATGTTTATCACACAATAAAAAACGTGTGTAATTTAATAAATCTTCCAATCAAGTTTTTTTTTAATTTTACAAAATATTACAAATTTTACAATTTTAAAGTATTACAAAATAAATAAGTTTGAAACATAACTTGTTCTTTTAATTTCAGAACAGGTATCTTGCTAATTTGCTAAACTTATTGCTTACTTAATTATTGGAATGTTTTTTTTACTTTTAAACTTTGAAGCCAATATGTATCTAATGTCAATTAAATACAGTTATGTTTTATTCGCCTCTGTGGTCTAGTAATCCGGCGTTGGCGTAGACTACATGAGGTCACGAATTCGATTCTCGGGTCGGGCATCTATTATTTAACAACAACGCTGCGTGAAATTAGATAGATAAATACGCGCTTGACGTTCACATATTCGTTTCACCTATTGTTCCTCAAATTTACAAGATCGGGCTTGATTCTTAAATGATTAAAAAACAGTTATAAGTATCTTCACGCCCACATCCCCGAAGACATAGGCTGAGGTAGCTACGGTATTTACAAACACACTAAATTTCACCATATGATAGGTGGTAAGACTATCAACGATCAGGCGCTATACAATCCCATATTTATATTTCTTTAGAAAATAAAAAAACGGGTTTTTTGGTTGCCCTACCCTGGTATTAAAACTTAGACTTTATGAAGTCAAGTCCATCGCCGGATCGTTAGACCACAGGAATCCGCTCTTCATGGATAAGGGAGCGGCGAATACTTGTCTCTGTAAAATACGAATACTACGCTATGTAGGCATCATTTTTCATGTTTCTTTTTACGTAAACCTTGTTTTCTACATAGAAATTGCTATTGCAATGATATTTAATGAAATGTGCGACCTAGATATTACGCTATACGAAAAAGTATCCATTTTAATTTCTAAATTATCTTTTGTTTGTATATTCTTACGCTCTCACCTTTTTTTAAATTTAATTTGATGAACATATCGTGTTGACCATAATATTAATACGTGAATCAAAAACCTTGGACCCCTTTTTACGAAAATTGGGCAGACGGAGGAGTAAGAAATTGGGCACACTTATAGTTTATGTGTAGGAGAATTGCAGAACGCTAATATTTTACAATAATAATGCTTAAAAAGTTCATTAAATGAAAAGATAAAACGTTACCCACACTACCATGCATTTGACACACATAAACTAATATATCGATAACGATAAAAGATCAAAGATGGCGCACAAACTGTAATAATATAATTGTATAAGGGCCACTTGCACACTCCCGGGTTACGTTTAATATTGAGTTAAACTGTCAAATATAAGGGGATTTAATCCTAGTTAGACACTAACTAAGTGTTAAATACTTAACCGAGGAACGTGCAAGTGGCCCTTAATATACTATATTAAATTCTAACCCATAAGTCAGCAAATTATTATATGCTTTTGACATGGTTTAAGTCAACGATTCTAATACTGAAATGGATACCTGAAGATTTAACGTTTATTAACCTAGACCGGAATTGCAGACATCTGAATGTTTATTACACAAATGTCTGCCCCCTTCGGGAATATATTTAGTTAGGCTTGTGCGCTAGCCTCTCGACCTACAAGACGGGGGAAACTATTAAGTACCGAAAGATATTAAATTCGGTTCGGGTGAGAAAGATATTAAACACGCTTTCTCCCCCTAGAGAGATGTTATGAGATTTAGCGCAACTCCCTCTGAATTTGTAAGTCTCAGGTATATTTTTTCACATATAGATATTACTGGTTTCCATGCAAGGCTTTACTCGCAAGCCATTTTTTATATAAAAAGTAGCCTATGTGTCTTTCTGATATATCAACCATAAAGTCTGTAAACATACAGTTTCATCTAAATCCTTTCAGTAGTTATGCGTGGGAGAGTAAAAAACACCCATTGATTCTTACAAACTTTCGCGTTCATAATAGTATATTTGTTCGCTCTAAAAAGAACAATTTGTTTATTTGTTTCATTTTTATTTAAGACTAGTATTTATTATTGCTGAGAAAGTAGTTTAGAATTACATTGAACTGAGCAGCGTTTTAGCAAAACCTCGTTAAATATTATTTTAATAATACATAAATAAACTCGAGTTTTCGGAGAAACAATTAAGCTACAGTACAAGAATAACTCGTGTAGAAGATGTAATACACATTTCTCAAATAATGTTTTTTTATGGCAAAAGACAGCGAGCATGCAGCTTTCCTGATGCTACTAGATGATAGCTGCCATATCTAGATACATATAATCGCCATACATGTTGTGGATGCGTCACTGTCCTCTGCAAGTCTACCGGCTACCTTGTTTTTCGGTCGTTATGTTGACAGAAATATCTCTACAAGGGCAAGTTGCTGCACAGCACTCTACTTTCGGTGTGGTAATGATCTGTGTCGCATTTGCTCGCCTCTTACGAGCTGCCAGGCAGAATGGCAGTCTATACAGAGGACCCAGACCAACAAGGGGTAAAATGTAATGTAATCTATCTATCTATATCTTCTATATATACAAATAAAAATGAAACCCGTTTTTCTTGGTCACGGCATCACGCATGAATAGCTGGACCGATTTCACTAATTCTTTTTTTGTTGTATTTGTCATTATTAGGAGAAGGTTCTTACGGAAAAAAAAATATTAAGAAAATCTCTCAGAAATATTGAAAAATATACATTTAATTTTGCAGTTCAAATTGAATATGTACTCATTCGTAAGATAGGTCAGCTATACAAAATAAAGTAGTTTCTACTATTCTTCTATCATTCTATCATTGCTACGCTAAGGCGGTACGAAGTTCGCCGGGTCAGCTAATATGATATAAAAATACTCATAAATATGAAGATAACGAAATATGAAACAACAATCTGAATGTAGATTATTAAATTTTGTTGTGACTTCTCTGACACTACGATCAAATAATCAAATTCTAAAGAAAGTTTGTTTCAAAACGCATTGTATTAAAAGCAGCTGGTGGTATTATTTGCCTTATGACGATAGCATTCATTTCATTTTCATTTTGTGCAACCAGTGCGAAAGATGAAACTTGGTAGTATATTTTTACTTTTTAAAAAATACGTAATGTGATAACAACATATTTCGATATTAATAAAAACTTTAAAAACCGATTTCACGACTGGTTTTTTATTTATTATTTATTTTATTTATTTATTTATTTTAAAGGATACCTAGTGCACATTTAGACGCAACAGGGCGGAGCGTGTCGGATCGGGCCACATCGCATTGCAAAACACACTCAGGCGGGCGGGCCAGTTCGCACCGTATCCGCAAATTATTTCAATGGCTCTTAAGCTTAAATTACGACGATGTAGAAATGTTAATTAAATACACAAAACACACACACACACACACAAATACGCAACTTTCACGATTGCTTATATTAGTAAATTTTATTTATCCTTTTTGGAACAACTTCTGTTTGTTTTCCGGTGGTGGCGTTAATAACTGCGACAGTCTCTGACTAATGCAGTTCTTATCGTTGCAACTTGTCGTAATTGTATTACTCTTTGGGTTTCAAATAAATATTTTCAATTCAATTCAATGGGGAGCATTGACCGCAACATAATGATACGCTATCACAGGGGCTAGTATCCCAAATGTTTTCTGTAATATTGGCAAACTACATAAACAATTTCGAGTTTGATTACTTCTGTTAGCGCCTTTTTGCATTTGCTACCGCTCTATTCTTTTCTGTCGATCAAAACTTCTATTTGCTCGAGTAAGAAAGATAGTGGGTATGCGCCCGCATCTAGTATCCCATTACCGAAAAAATGCGGTGCTGACAGATGTAGTCAACCCTTAAGAGGTAGCACAACTTACGGCCAATATTAATAACCTATCTACATATAAAGATGGGCATATAAAGTTTTGCAGCTAAGATATTTATTGTTAATTATTTAAAAATAACAGCGGTTACCATCTCTTATCTAAGATAGGTTATTAATATTGGCCGACAATAAGCATCTGTATGCCATATAATGTTACATGTGACTGACATTATGATATTGCACAGTTCGCGGCTGGGCGTCGGGATGGCGAGCATGAGTTCCACGCTCGTCGAGACGGTGTCCATCAACTACGAAGATTTTAACGAGAGCTTCCTCACATGCGGCACCTGTTTATGTTAGTAGACACTCTTACACACTCACGTTCACTTCAGGCCTGTACTTTAAAGAGCGGGTACCCACTCACTTGCATCTGTTCAACTTCCCCGGCAGTAAATAAGAAAAGAGTCCAGTCACATGGAATAGTTAGCCGATCCAAAGCTGACAAACATGTGATCTGAGGATTTCTTTTTTTATTGGCCAAAGCGTGCTATTTTTCTGTTCGACGAAGCCGGAATGTGGCAACTTCGTATAGCGCAGCTGTCAGAAAGTCATCACTTTCATCCGTAAGGCAAATAAATAAGTATATCGTTTGTCAGACCACGACGTAGGTACGTTGCAAATTTAACGTTGCGTATAGTATTTATTGCTATAACAGTAACGCAAGCAGACGCTTGCTCTTTGAAGCCCACAGGATTTGGTTAAGGCCTTCACTTTACTTCTTTTTTATAACATCGTTCTTTAAAGCACAGTTTGCATGTAGTGGCTTATCATCTTTGAACTTTGTTATATTTTTGATATTACGTTTTGTGAAACATTTTGAAATGTCAGTAAGATGTAACTAAAGTGGTAAACTATAATTATTAACTTACTGTTTATATTATTACTAATTAGTAGATACTATACTATTTTGTTATTGTATTAATTAAAAAATGCGGTTTTTGTGATAAATAAATAAGATGTTGCGTAGTTGGTAGCGTTACCGTTCGTTTGTTCACCGATGGTCACGCTGCTATTTTTACGTTTACTAATTGACAAATAACACATACGTTAGACGTTTGTCATATTCTCAAATATAAAACATAAAAAAAATTGGCAGTACGCGCCGTGTATGTGTGAACGAGCAGTAAGATACAAAGGCATCCTTAGAAGCTTATATAACTGATAGCTTTTAATGATGATCCTCAACTCACCCGATGGAAAGTGAAGAAGAAATCGAAGGTGGTGGAAGTGAAAGGTGAAAGTATACGATGTTAGAAGGCGCCTATTTCAAAGACGTTCAATATGTAATTCCTTGAAAACACCTTTTTACCTGTTAAATTATTTAACAGGTTTTGCTGTTTTTCATATATTATTTGTACTTGAAAATGGAAAACTGACTTGTTACAAAGTAGTATGTTTGCGGTTTTTAATTTACGGTTTATCACTTTCAGGCACTTACGATGGGGGCGAACACACACCAAAACTTCTGCCATGCTCTCACACAGTCTGCTTACACTGCCTGACTCGGATAGCTGCCTCACAAACAAGAGACGCTGGGAGTTTTCGATGTCCCATTTGTCGTGAACTCATAACTATACCTCGAGGGGGAGTCCCCGCATTGCCACCGTCCTTCCTCGTCAACCAACTATTAGATTTGATGGCCAGACAAAGAAGAGAAGTCATACCCCAGTGCAGTTCACACCCAGGCAGAGAGTTGTTGTTTTGTGAAACTTGTGATTGTGTATTTTGCAGACATTGTGCGAATGGACCACATAGTGATACACCCTGTGATCATACTGTTGTTCCCTTCTCGATAGCGTTAAAAAGAATGTCAGAGATACTTTTGTATAGAGCCAACGAGTGCCTCAGTAAGCTTGGGTCGGCGAGAGAAGCAGTAGCGAGTGAACTAAGAAGGTTAGAGGCCGCTGCAACTGCGGCTGATGAAGCCATCGATAGACATTTCGCAGAGCTCAGAGCTGCTTTGGATAAACGTCACAGCGAACTGAAGTCAGCGGCGGCAGCTGCTGCCTCACACAAACGGAAGTTGCTTGAAGAGCAGCTCAAACTAATTGATGCTGAAAAATCTAAAGTGAGTATGTGACATTTAAAAGTGAGTCCAAATATAGACAATGTTACACCAAAACATTTTTGTTATTATAGACTTCATACTTTAATTTAAAAGAAATAAGCTTATGAAGAATTGACCCTTTATCGTCTCTCATTTTTGATGCTCTGCTGTTTGAGCTAGTGAGGATGCTAACTTTTAGCGTTGAAATTTTAACTCCTTGTCAAATCGTCGATAATTTTCTAAAAAAATGATTTCATTACTAAATAATTTAAATCCTGAGTAGCTCAATTGGTAAAACATATTCAAAGAGAGGCGAACATTACTAGTTCAAATCTCGTTTAAATTGAATAGTTTTACGCCTGACGTAAAAAGAGTGTTGCTACAAGTTAGATATGTTGTTGAACTTCTGAACGAATGGGATTCGATTTTTTTTATTTGAAAACTGGTGTTAACCAGATGGTTCTTCGGATGTCACGGTGTTAGTAACGGTAAGCCTATGCTCGCCTTTTACAAGCTGTCTGGCAGGTAGACAGTAAAATTACGCGAAAGGTTTAGTACAACAGCGTCAGGCTGCCAACGTTTTACTGTTTGTATTTTCAAACGACGTGCTCTTTTTACCACCCGTCCGCTTTTTTGCCTTTCTTATCTTAAAAAAAATATGAATTTTCTGCACTCATAACTTTCCACTCGCTGCGTTAGACGAGGTTGCCACTTTCCGTTTTCTACTTTGCCTGGGTAGGGATCCTATTCCTGCCACAATGACTCGTTAATTTTTCGGTTTGGAGGGAAGGCTAGCCTCTAGCCTTTCACAATAGGCCTAACATCCCAGCCGCGAGACAGCGACACACCTTTTACATCTATGGTTTAGTCGCCTCTGTGGTTTAGCGGTTCAGTTGTTGGACTTGACTGCATGAGGTCCCGGGTTCGAATTCCGAGTCGGGCAACAAAAAGAAAATTGGGTTTTTCTCATTTTCTAATGAAAAAAAAACGTTGCTCGGGATTGGAAATGTTCGCGGTTGGCGATAGGCTTGCCACCTATTACATTGTGGGACTTAGTATCTTTGGCTAGTCGTGGGTGCCCTGGTTGTGTCTCTGCCTACTCCTTCGGGGATATGGGCTTGAAGATGCTCAGTTTAGGCCATAGTTGTCTCTTCCCATCAAGAAACCCGTTTGTTCGTTCGCTGAGTTAAAAAAGTAGCTAGGCATCGTTTCCCATTTCATTCGTAACTTTCCTCAGATTGTTACTTAGGTATCTTAATAAAAAAAATCTTAATAACATTTTTTTGTCTTTTGTTACTGGAACAATATGACTATTAAAACATTAAACAGTAAATATAAAAAGTGTTTTGTCCAAAATAGTTGTACCTTCCAGGTGGAAGCAGAATGTTCTGGGCTGCAGCAACAAGTTGAAGTCCGTGAAGTTAGTAGTAGAGCAGCAGCGTTGGGTGCTAGGTTGGGGGATGCGGCTGCGCTGGCCGAACCCAGGGAGAATGCTTTCTTAGCCGTGGACTTCGCACATAATGACGCTCAACAGAGGTTTGGTGAGGCGTTGGCAGAGTTGGGAAGAGTGAGGACAAGTACCACTTTCCCTGGACTATGTACCTTACAACTAGGTGAGATTTTTTTTGTAGATAAACTAGATAGCGTATGCTCTTACGGGTTTTTTGTAAGAAAGTGTTGTACAGCACGTTGTTTTCCCCGTGTTGAGCTACAACTTGCCCTGATAGGGTTCACCGTTTTACATATTTCTGCCGCCATAATGACTCTGTCATGTTCCGGTTCGGAGGGTGGTGTTACCGGTAGACTTGTACAACAAGCCTAATACCCCAGCCTTAGGACAGTGACACGCACTTGTAACCTATATGGTGTCTATAGGCCACCGTTCTCTCTCAGCATCAGGAGAGTCGGGTTATTGTTCGCTGACCTCTCACATAAAAACATCTCGCTCGGATTGGTGTTTTTTAATATATTGGAAGGCAAACAAGCAGACGGATTTCCTGATGGTAAGAAATTCACGCCGCCTAGAGACACCAAAGGTGGTAATGGTGCGTTGCGAACCTGGGGCCGGGATGTTAGGTCTCGAGCAAAAGTAAGTTTACCGGCTACCTTACCCTCCGAACCGGAACACGTCATGACGTTATGGCGGCAGGAATAGGAAAGGCGGTGGTACCAATCCGGGCGAGTCGCTGCTAAACTCTACCACTTAGTCAGAATTCACGGTGTTAGTGACGGTGAGTCTTGCTCGCCTTTTACGAGCTGCCTGGCAAGGAAGGCAGATGGTCTATTCTACAAAGGAGCCCGGACCAACATGGGGAAAATGATTGTTCGTTTTTGTCGTCGTAGCGGCCGTATGTCACATTTCTTGGTGGATGGTAGGGTAGCCGGTGGATTTGCACACGCCGGCTATAGGATAGCGTTACACCAGCTACATTGACAGTGGCTATAGGTGATGGTGGTCTTTTAGAATATATAAGAACATTCGGGCTGCAATTGAAAAAAAAAGTGTTATTTAAAATGTGTCTAAATGGAATCTCATCAAATGCCGATAATGAAAAGTAAATGTTAAGGCAAGAAATCTGAAGGAAATTGTATATATGTTTATAATTTAAAAAATAAAAAATGTTTAAATTGAAATAAAATTATACTAGACATAATATATTTTGTAAATTGCAAATTGTTATTTAGTTCTTGGTATTATACAAAAGTGTAGATTGATTTCAATAAAAAAAAAAACTTAATTTACGTAAACCGTGAACAAGTGGTACTTGTGCGCGTCGACATTTTTATACACTACCACGGGATCGGAATCGCGGCCTCACACTGAGAAGATCCGGCGAAAGAAACTCAGCAGGCTTGTCTTTTTTTATAATATTAATAGTTACATTATAAACTAGATAAAAAATACACAATTACAATTTTATATATATTTTTTTTTTTTACAATTTTATTTTAACTTACATAAAAGGTAACAAAGTACCCCAACAAATCACATTACAAATTGCAGTGGGAGATTGAACCTTCTATCCCCAAGCATGTTCGTGTTCCAAATACACAGAGACCTTATAACCTTTCTTGCGTAATTTTTCTTTTATATATTTTTTAAACTTATTTAAAGGTAGATCTCTAATATCAATGGGCAGCTTAGTGTAGAAACGTTTTTATTGACCCAAAAAGTATGTACTAATTTTATGAAGACGAGTTTTGTACACGGCTAGAATATTTTTATTTCTTGTATTTACATCGTGAACGCCGCACTTTTGTAAACATACACAGTTTTTTTAACATACATTAAGTTCTCATAAATGTATTGAGAACTGAAGGTAAAAATATTTATTTCTTTGAATTTTTCTCGGAGGGAATCCCTGACATAAAGATTATAAATTGCTCTACAAAACATTATTATTAATATTACTACATTACAAGTCACAAAAATGGACCAAGAATAGAGCCCTGCGGTACGCCAATCGTAACCGCAGAACCCGAAGAAGTTTTACCATTTATTTCAACCCTCTGAATTCTATTGTTAAAGTATGATTTGTGTTCAATAGGTTCAACCGGCAGAATTTGTGAGATACTAACATTTTAAATATCTTTGTAACCATATTGTTATAAAAAAAGGTGTGTGTACTTATGTACACGCGTTAGAAGTTATACTTCTTCGGCGTAACAAGATTTTTATCTTTTTAAAAATTTTATCTTCTGCCTTATTTTACATTTGTAGACAAAATGACACTAACCATAGAAAAAGGTATTTAATACATTAAAAGTTTTATTATAATGCATTATTTAGTTAAATAAAGTTTATTTAATATTTAATAAAAGCTAAAATGTTATCTATAGCTAACTTTATCATGTCGGTTTTTCGTGACGGTGTGCGCGCGCATCGTAAAAATTTACCCTCATCATTTTTTCCTAACGCGCCAAAAGAAAGAAGAAGAACTTCAAAAATAAATAATTGAATTTGTAATTTGAATGGGCAGAGTCTGCGTGCGTGTGCGGGCTGGAGGTGGTGGTGGTGCTGCGGACGGTGGACTACCACGGCGAGGCGCGCAGCACGGGCGGCGACCCCGTCACGGCGG
>NJDD01005077.1:19685-31937 GCA_002245505.1 Calephelis nemesis | reverse complement strand
CGGGCTCATTTCCAGAATAGACAATCTGCCTTTCCACCACGCATTTGTAAAAGGCGAGCGACTCGCCCGGACTTGTACAAACGCCTCACCTCTTCCTGCCGCCATAACGTCAGTGCTTGCCGTTGACGTGTTCCGGTTCGGAGGAAAAGCTAGCAGATAAACTTACTTTTGCTCGAGGTCTAACATCCTGGCCTCGGGTAGGCAACGCACCATTACCACCTTTGTAGTCTCTAGGTGGCGTGGATTCCTTACCATCAGGAAATCAGTCTGCTTGTTTACCTTCCAATAGCATAAAAAAATAATTTAAAAAGCGTATGTAAATCATAATAATATGTAAAACTTAATTAAAATCAATCTAGCGGGTGGTTTAAGCTGTGTACGCAACAGATAGATTTCTGCATTTATAATATTATTAGTAAAGATTAGTCTATGCCCATACTTCGCTAACACTCATAAACTATTGCTGTAGTAAGATTATATTCTATTCGCTGGGTGCGTAAGGCATAGTGTGAGACACAAAAGTGATGTCAGCGCCCGCTGCGGACAATAATTTAAAAGAAATTGTGATATACACTGTGTCAATACTAGGAATAAAAATAATCTTGCTGTGCATGTCTCGTCTCCACAGAGTAAGCAATTCTTTCATAGGCCTAAGTATACAGTTCTACAATAAGCTTCCTACTTATATGAAAGAACTTCCAATTAATAAATTTAAGAAATGTGTTAAATGTAAATTAAATCAAAAGGGTTATTATAACATTGCTGAATATTTAACAGATAAGACTGCTTGGGATTAATTGCTCCTCATGATAATCCCTCATAAATACATATAATGTGTCATCACTTTAATTATTGTATATATATTTATAAGTAAGAAAAAAAAAGACAAGCCCGCTGAGTTTCTTGCCGGATCTTCTCAGTGTGCCACCGCGTTCCGATCTGGTGGTAGATTTATTATTATATAGACCCGTCACAAGTGCCTCTTGTAGGTTTATGTGTTGTTGTATAGTCGTTATTGTGTAGTCGTTTTTAAAAATATTAGCATGAATAGTAATTGTAAGTTTTGTAAGTTTCTCATAGGTATTCTCCAGGACGATTTATTTGTTTCAAATCAAAAGTTGCTAGTGTTCGTTAATCTGACTCTCCAATGACAATTGAAACAGGTTTATTAGAGCTTCTAGAAGATGATGACATTGTTTTGTGATAAAGGTTGAGTGGAAAAAAATGGTTATGCCACCTTTTTTAAAGAAAAAATCTGAATTTACAATACAAAAGACTCAAGAAACTTACAGCATAGCAAAAGTAAGAATTCATGTTGAACGGATAATGCAACGATTAAGATTTTCTGAAGTATTAAATAAATTTCCTAAAAATATCTATTTCATTGTGTAGATGACATCATACATATATGCTGTGTTTTGGTAAATTTACAACCACATACAATTTCCAACAAAAAATGAAGAATATAATTAATTGTACAAAATAATTTATGTTTTTAAAGCATTGATTAATTTATTCATTTTTTGGTCCATGTACTTACTAACATTGTAATTGAATAAAATATGTAAATAAACATTCTTAAATGTACAATAAACATTAATTAATATTTTTTAACTTTAACTAACACGTAATAAAGCTCTGCTTTTTATATAATTTTAAAATTTATATTGAATAACATTAAGTATAACATCTTATTAATTAAAATAAAATCATTCCGATGAATTATTAAATTTTTTTTTGTTTTTTCCTGTAAAAGCCCGCACTTGTTTTAGTTGTTGTATTTATTTTACGTAGTGATTTTAGATGACCAACGGAAAAAAAATATTCACTCTGTGTAATATATCACATTTCACATTGAAAAAAAAAATTTAAGTTGATTTTATTTTTTCAAAAACTATTTGATACATAATATACATGTTTATTTTCTCAAAATAGTCACCGTAAGTAGTATGGTTAGATGGCGCTGGGGTCACGCACCCAGCGAATACATATAATAAATCTGTAGAAGGGTCAATTCTGTACATTGAAAATATTGAAAAAATAAATCAGGGGGTGTTAATGGATCGATACCAAACCCAAATATGTAATTAAAAAACTTTTGTCTGTCTGTCTGTCAAAAAAAAGTAACGGTTCGATTTCGATGAAACTTGGTATAATTATACCTTATTATTCTGGGCATAAAATGGGATACTTTTTATCCTAGAAAAATACGAAGAAAAAAATTTTTCAGCTTTACTACGCGAAGACCGACATCCGCGAGGACGCAGTCGAGGGCGGAAGCTAGTGTACAATAAGGGTAAAGAAGTATTTTAGACAAATTATATCGATATCACCCGGTGTTTTCAGAATAGTATTCCTAATTAATCACTACATTGTACAAAAATAAATACTAGTTGAACACACGTTTTGCTAAAAACTGTTTCAAATTGGATTCTCAACCAATAACTTGCTGCCACTTCATACATGCGAATGTTAGTTGCATGCCATATTAATTGGATATATATTTTTTTAAACAACCGTTTAATTTTGTTTGTGATAAGACGAAGAGAGTTTTGGTTTATGTTTTAAAACGTGCATCCTTACTTACTTAATAACAAATTATGTTTTAAAATAAGTCAGTATCACTACATAGTGTAAAACAAAGTCGCTTCCTTTGTCATCATGTTTGTGTTTGCTTAAATCTTTAAAATACGCAACGTATTTTGATGCGGTTTTAATAGATAAAGTGATTGATGAGAAAAGTTCATTTACATTTATATTTTATACCCGTGCGAAGCCGGGATGAGCCGTTAGTGAAATATGTATGTAATAAATAATAAATAATAATAAATATCCCTGGACAAGTCACACAAATTGAATCTAACCCCAAAGTAAGCAAATTATATGCTTGTGTTATGGGTGTTAGTCAATGACACTATTACATATAAATACTTTAATAGATACCTTCTGGTACATTTAATAAACAACCAGACCCGGAAATGCAGACATCTAAATGTTCATCACACAAATGCCTGCCCCAGTCGGGAATCGAACCCGAGCCTCGCGATTCGTCGATGCAGTTAGGCGAGTACGCTAGCCACTCGACCAACGAGGCGGTCATCAAGGCGGTCAAGTATGTAAACTTATGGTTTCAAATGTACGTTATTATTGATGTTATTACTATTTATGATTGTTACTAAATCATATTGAGACTACGCAAGGTAATATATTCTGATTTAGGAACTAATTACATTACATTATAACTTATACATTTATGGTTATAAGATGACTTACGTTAGCACTGTGTAGACGAGACTCAAGTGATAGATGAGCAACAATCACTTATCACTTTCGTAATGTTGCATTACTTACCAATTTATGTACTACTACTTTACTAGGTGGTAGAGTCCTGCAACGACTCGCCCAGACATACAGGCACCACCGCCTTACCTGTTCCTTCCGCAAAATGACAATGCTCGTCATTGTCGTGTTTCGGTTGGAGGGTAGGGTGGCCGGTTTACTTACTTACGCAGGAGGCTGACCATCCTAGCCTCAGGTTGACAACGCACCACTACCTGATTTGGTGTCTATAGGCGACGGCATTTCTTACCATCAGGAAATCTGTCTGCTTGTTGTCTCCCTATAACATAAAAAAAAAATTAAGCAGAAATACATTTTTGAGCTAACTCTTATTCCAAGTACTGAAAAATGATTAAGCGTTTTTAAAAATGAATCGATCTATTTTACTTCTACTTCTAATCTCGCAACATATATTACAGTTTTCTAATGCTATATTTTTATATTTATCGCATAATGAGTATTAGTAGTACTAAAAGTGCTAGACTTCTGTGCAGCAACTTTGTCATGGGTAGAAATCCACCTTCTAACCTATTCCTCCCACCACAATGACACTGTCACGTTCCGATCTAGATATTAAAGTGGCCAGTAGTGTCTTTAAACGACAGCTGTTGTCTCTTACCAGCCGAATAGTCGTGTGCTAATACACTGCCTTGTGCCATGAAAAGTAAATGTAAAATTCTGAAGCTTTGTCTTATCTGTGGCATGTAATATTTTGGATGTCACATGAATAAAACTGCTCAGGTAAACGTAAAAGTCGCCATAAATTGAACACCATCCTCTGATCTTCTGGATCTGGATCTAGATTGAGCTACAAAAAAATGTTATTGGCATTCTGACAAGGCCTAGTGCCTCATAAGAATACCAAGAAAAAAAAGCTTAATCTAATCTGATGAACGAGAATAAAGAGTATGAGATATTTTTTTTTCAAATTCCATTAGTAACCAAATATCTTGGCGCTCATATCCGATACAGCAGTAGGAAGAGGGCAACTAAGAACTAGCAAGACATTAAGTCCCACAGTGTGATAAGTTGCTAGCATATCACAAACCACATACTTTTTTTTGTTAGAAAATTGAGAAAACACAATTTCTTTTATAATAGTAACTAAAATAATTAAATATAAAAATAATTAATAATAAGTAGTTTAATAAGTTCAATTAATATTTAAATCCAAATTCTTGACTACGTCACGACTTTTTCGAAAGGTAGCTTAAAATATATTAAGGTACCTATTCTATAAATTCCTTAAATAATACTCACAATTTTACTACTACTAAAAAAAGTATCTTCACGCCCATGTCCTTGAAGAGGTAGGCAGAGGCACAACCAGGGCACCCACGACTAGCCGAAGACACTAAGTCCCACAATGTGATAGGTGGCAAGCCTATCGCCAACCGGGCACATTGCCAATCCCGAAAAACATTTTTTTTAGAAAATTGGAAAAATTCGATTTTCTTTTTGTTGGCCGACCCGGGATTCGAACCCGGGATCTCATGCAGTCAAGTCCAACACTCGGACCGCTAGGCATCAGAGGCGATTTTACTACTAAATACTAAATAAGACTATAGAATTCTTAAACCGCATTCAAGGTGGTCCAATAGGAACACGAAACTCTATGTATCATACTTTATAACACAAAAACCACAAGTAAGATCGTAGTCAAATTTACTTAAGACCACTTCAGTAATCGTGATCTATCTTTTCAAAAAGAAATTATCAAAATCAGTTCATTATTACCCGAACAAAATGCAAACATTTGAATTGTAGGAGGTGATCGTTTTTAGAGACGGTTGAAAAACAGGAGCTTGGGATTTAAACATTTTAATTAAGGTTCACATTACCTAACGATTTCACCACCGTCTAGACTACGGAAACACTTTCACTCTTTTCATTTACTATTCAAGATTAAAGTAATCTACATGCAGTGTAGAGTACCAGCTTAGTGCATAACTAATTATTTTTTATTAAAGAAAGAAGGAAAAAGGAATAAAACTTATGGTTGGACAGCGTAGCCACATACCCATATCATAAAATATACATATCTTCACGCCAAGTCCCTTACGGGGTAGGCAGAGAGTATCGAGTGCCAGACCTCACGATCTTGACAAACCTGTCTTGCTTCCTTCACATTCATTACCCTTTTCATACAAACACGCCGGTTTCGGAGACTCTTGACACCACCCTCGGATAATATCCGATTGATCTGATCGTGAAATGTCAGCCTTGGTCTCCCCGGGTACCTACATCCATCCACATTCGCATTGTATATCTGCTTTGTCAATCTTTCATCTGTCATTCTTTCCACATGCCCGAACCAGCGGAGCATGCCCTTTCGCATTTTAACAACAACACTTTCTTTCAATCCCACTCTTTCTCGGATCTCACTGTTACGAATGCGGTCAGCGAGCGTTACACCACAGATTTTCCGTAGTGCTCTCATTTCTACCGCATTTATCCTACTTTCGTGATCTTTTTGACATACCCAACTCTCGCTTCCATACAATAACGTTGGGATAAGCACAGAATTGTGCAAAGCTCGCTTTAGAATAGCTTACCCAAAGCTCCATTCACACTATTCCCTGCACTCACTCTCTTCTCTACATCCGCGGTGTACCTTCCATCCCTGCTAAAAGCACAACCAAGATATACAATTTCATTCACTTGTTCCAGCACTACATCATCAACCAAAACTCGTACATCCGTTCTGGCTACATCTCTTTCAAATACCATTATTTTGGTTTTCATCGCATTCAAATGTAAGCCCCTTTCTTTACAATCTTCTTTCATAACTGTGACCAGTGTTTGCAGCTCAGATGGTGTAGAGCCCAAAAGTACAGCATCATCTGCATAAAGCAGGCAGTTCACAACTTGGTCACCCATACGCATTCCCACATTCAATGATCTTAACCTTTGCAGGCATTTGTCCAAATACAAGATAAACAAGCGTGCTGACAACACACAACCCTGCTAAATTATATTTTTTATGCTTTTTTATATTTTAATCATAAAATATAAAAAAAAATAAAGCGTGATATCGCACAATTACTAAGGCTTTGTTGGCTATATCGTTATCCCTGCCCTGATGTCCATGGTCTTGATAACATCTATAATATTAAAGTTTCTTTTAATTATAAGAAATTAAAAAATTAAAAAAAAATTAAATTAAAAAGAAAAGAAAGATTTCTTTTAATCCCCATTTAATCAAAAACCAGTGTGCATATAATTTCTTCCTCAATCTTCAACATATTATGTGCATTAATGCCAGCTTTCAAAGGAATTTTGATTAAGTAATTTTTTCCATGAAATTTGTCTGGGCAAAGCAAAAATTCTTTTCAGTAATCTATTACAAGTTGGAGCTTTTTTGAATAATTTTTAAGCCAAAATTTTCTGATTTCGGGTCTTAGGATCTTCTCGTTTTAGAGTTTTTGGGGCAGTTTCTTATTTGACTTAAGCATTAAGCAGAAAATTATGTAATATATTGCTTACAAATATTTTTTTGTTACTTTTATTGTCAATTATGTTTTATTTTGTTTCAGTTTATTTTTCAGGAGGCAGATTTTTTTTAAAACTCCTGCAAAATTTTCTACAATTTCTTTTTTTATTGTAACTTCTCTTGCATTTTCCATGCCAAGTTTATTTAATAAATTGCATGGCTGTAGAACCTGAAATATTAAAAAGTTATTTTTTAGCAAAAAACAACGAACAACGACATAGCTGTGCTCATCGCAAAAGGCAATTATCAAAGGCCTAATGTGCTAGTCTGGTTATCAACAATGTGGCAGCAACAAAGGGTGAATTACAGAAAACTCCTCAGTTTCCATGTTGTTCAACATCATAGACCATTTTAACTCATGCTCGCCTCTTACAAGCTGCTTGAGAAAATTATTTATCTGTGTAAATTATTTAATTCAATGTTAACCTTGTTAAAAAAAAACATTCTTTGTGAGCATTTACTAACTTTAAACAATGTTTGTTAAAATTCAAGTATATTATTGCATAGTTTGTATAGAGAAAATTCACACATGTTAGAAACATGAATTCTCATAATGGCAACACCGCTGCCATTACGAGTTGATACCTATAAATATAAGTGATCCATATCGGAGGCGGCCATTACGTATTGGATCGTGAAACAAGAAGGGCCTTACATTTGTGTAATGTGTAAGACAGTGTCTAATTAAGTGTGCTAAGGTAAGCCTAAAATGTTCAGTTGTAATAATGTGAGTTTAATATATGTTTTAGAACATAAATATGTTTCATTTTCTGAGTCTTTAACAGTTCAGAAAGTGGGACATAGCCGGGCTAAAAATCTAACTCTGTTTAAAGATCTTACGTCCACATAAAGGTTATTTTTCGTTTTTAAAGAAATTTTAATAATGGTACGTTATTTCAAATATAAAAGAATAAGTATCATCATCATCATCATCATCATCATCATCATCATCATCATCATCATCATCATCATCATCATCACCATCATCACCATCATCATCATCATCACCACCATCATCATCATCATCATCATCATCATCATCATCATCATCATCATCATCATCATCATCATCACCATCATCATCATCATCATCATCATCATCTTCTTCTATTTCGGAATCTAAATCATTCTTTCAAAGTTAAATTATATATATACATACATATCTTCACGCCAAGTCCCTTACGGGGTAGGCAGAGAGTATCGAGTGCCAGACCTCACGATCCTGACAAACTAATTGAACATTAATGGTAATAATACAACACAATCATAATAAAATAAACATATTTTTATAACAGCAATTGTAAATAAAAGTTAATATTAGACTAATTAGAATAGTTAAAAATATATGAATCAAATAATTATATTTATCTTAATATTTTTCAATTTGGCTTACATTATTCTGTTTTTAAATTCTTGTTTTGGACTGCAAAACACTGATCACAAATTCCGTCCACAATAAATTTCATGCAGATAAAATTAACAGTAAATAACAAATAATTGCATAACACTTAAATAACACCAATACATAAACACACAGATAAAACTAACGTTTTTTTAAGTTTTAATTTTTTTTTCTTAAATCTATGTTATACAAAATCTATGTTTGAAAAGTCTCAACCATATAATAATATAACAATGTCATTCCTTTGAGTTTCACATTTAATTAGATCAAAATATTTTATTATAAAGATAGGTATGAATTTATGTTAAAAAAAAGTGTAATAATTTAAATAACTAGCACAAAAAAACAATGATTAGTCATAATATTAAAAGCTAATTAAAGGAAAATATTTTGAATACCAGAAGATAGTATTATTTTTATATTCATAATATATAAAACTATAGAAATACACTATTTTTAAACTAAAACAAAAATTAAAATTACTAAAAAGATTTCGATTTGCTATTACAGAAAATATGTTTTAAAATAAAAGATGTTTTGTTTATTTATGATTTTCCCATAAATAAACAAAACATTTTTTTTATAAATTAAAACTTAATTTAAATAATAAAATCATGTTTGTCGAGGAGATATTTTTTCGCCGTTTCTTGTCCTGGCTGGCTAAAGTTGGAAACGGTGGAAGTGAACGTGAACGAAAAAATTGGTCTACCTTATACGCTAGTTTCGGAGACTCTTGACTCCACCTACAAATAACACCCGAGCGATTTGATCGTGGAATATCAACCTTGGTCTCCATGGATAACTACATCTATCCACATTCGCATTGTATATCTGTTTTGTCAATCTTTCATCTGTCATTATTTCTACATGTCCGAACCAGCGGAGTTATTTCCTTTTCATTTTAACACCATTTGTTACACTACTTTTTTTAACGGATGTCATGATTTTTTTTTGTATGAGGATAGAAGGCTGGGTTGCTTTCTTATCCCCATGCTTATCCCCAATATATAAAAACATTTCCACAATAGCCTAAATAACGAGGCCACGGGCAACATCTAGTACATAATATAAGCTTATGGGAAACAATTATTTCAAGCTTACGTCAAATTTTGTATAAAATATTCAATTTTTATACAAATATTAAAGGTTTCATTAGACGTTTCTTTGTTGGTAATTTTCCTAAAGCTTTTCCGCCATGTTTTGAGTATAATTAATTACTACCCTGTATCTTTTTATGCTAATTTGGCCTTTCTACTCTACAGTAAAATTCTTTGTCTTGGAAAATTAACTTTGTAATTTTAAACATCAATAGATTTTGTTGCGTTTTATTATCTGGCAACAAAAAGTATTATCAAAGCAATACTATCCGTAATAGTTAGCTAACGTTGCTTACTTTCTATTATTACATTTTTATGGCTTCAGTCGGCGACTAAGTCCAAAATTATCTTGACGGAAAGATGTAACCGTGGTTTATTGACACCATAGATGTTACAGGTGCATCGCCGTCCTATGGCCAGGATGTTAGGCCATGCACATTAGCAAATATGCCCTAGCTGACTAGCGTCAGTACCGGACCATGACTGTCATTATAGCATATACTGGCCACTCATGCAATTTATTTATAATATTACTTCTGAGGTCTAGTGATCCGGTGTAGGAGTTGGCTCCATACGTTCACGGGTTTGAATCCCTGTTCAGGCAACAAAAAAATTAAATAATGAAAACAACGTTGCCCAGGATTAGACATGTTCCCGGTAAGCGATACGCTTGCCACCTACTATGTTGTAGGACTTTCTTTAGCTTGTCGAGTTTGTATCTCTGTCAGCTTTTCGGGGATATGGGCGTGAACATACTTATTTTCAAATTAATTTAGGAGAAAAATTGGAAATATACATTTTGAGCTTACCCTAACCGGGAACGGGTATAATATCTTAAGTATTAACTCCAACAGCGCTCCTAGACCACAGAAACGATTTTATATAAGAAGAAAGATCGTCGGCTGATTGCAAAAAGTCATTGTGTGACATATTCATTATTCTAAGATAAACAGTAATTTACTTTGGATTAGTGGTTATGTTGATTTGCCCATAATAAAGCTATTTTGTAGAATAAGTCAAAATGAATTCATCCAGGAAAAAACATATTTAATGATTTTTTGCAATAAATGAGTTTTTATAATAAGCCGACGATTTAATATATCGTCGGATTATTTATGTTTCTGTGCTCCAAAATAAGTGCCTCGAGCAGTACCGTCTTTACCATAAGGGCACACGGGGATAATGCTCAGGGCCTATTCAGAGGTCTCCACCAGATCGAACATGTCCCTCACAATTTCAATCTCAACATGTTATGGTCGTGTGTGTTATACTTTTCTTGTTACCAGAACGTCGATCTTTTTCAGATTTATTCAAATAAATACAAGTTTTAGAATAGTTGGAGTGATTCGGACACCATTCTAACTAACAAGACATTTACTTAAATTTATACGCTAGAGTCTGTAGCGTATAAATTTAATCTGTAAATTGTATTTTCAAGTTAAATATTTGACTTTTAATCTAGTTATTGGGAAATTTGAATGTTTACAAAATGTAATATTATTTCTGAACGCATCTTACCTTATTTACTATAATACCATCTAGCGATCAGTGATGCAAACCACTCCGATGCCAAAGTCTAGTAGCTATAGATAAATATCGACTATGGTTGAGGGAATCCCTGGTAATGTATGAAATTTCAGTCGGACAGAATCACTAATAATATCTCTGAGCAGTCTGTAGAATCACTTAAAATTACTTTTTGTTTCGTAAATATTTATGTATGTATTAGTATCCTGTTAAAATTTCGTTTATTATAATTTGGGTACGATAAAAAGAAGTTTTCATCTAAATTATATTATGGGAGTTTTGAATTAAATAAGTCTAAGTTCAAAGAATAGCACTATAACTCTGAGCGTTGTCACAAAACTTTACAAATATCTAATTGGTTACATCAATAATGCATGTAATGATTTTGTTAAGTATGAAACTCTGTTACAGAAAAAAAAAAACAGATGCTGGTTACAAATATAAATTTAAAAGAAAAAGAATTCGCAGCTCACGCCTCACTTTTTTGTAGGACCGTCAGTTGAGATACATTGAAAAGTTTCATGTGGGACGTAAACGTAATTCCAATGATTGAGATATTAATTAAACATTAAAAAAAACGTTCGGCAACACACTAAGAAATCAACAATTACTACTAGTTTTCTTTATCAATTAACTAATAATAATTAAATACAAAGAATTTGAGGAAATTCATCATAAAGGCAGTAACGAAAAAGTGCTTAAAACCGAAAGTTTTTATTTAAAACAATATTTAATAGATATCGCAAAATCATCAGCAGATTTAAATAGCTTTACATTACTTAATAAAGTCTGAATATTTAAAAGAAACTTTTCGACTAAGTTTTTTTTATTTAGTAATTTGCTAATGATGAGCATAAAAAGTGATAAGTGATATTCTTCAGAAAATTGAGTTTAAGGTTTTAGTAGATTTTTTTTTTTATGAAATTGGAAGGCACACAAGCAGACGGATTTCCTGATGTTAAGAAATTCACGCCGCCTAGAGACACCAAAGGTGGTAATGGTGCGTTGCCAACCTGAGGCCGGGATGTTAGGCCTCGAGCAAAAGTACGTTTACCGGCTACCTAACCCTCCGAACTGGAACACGTCATGACGTTATGGCGGCAGGTATAGGTAAGGCGGTGGTACCAATCCGGGCGAGTCGCTGCTAAACTCTACCACCTAGTTTTGTACAACAGAAATCTCGAAAGAAACTATTATCTTAATCACAAAAAATAAAACAGCAACCTACTAATATTACTAATGACACACTGTAATATGCAAATATACAGGGCTACTTTGAAAGGACCCGCCAATTTTTTTATGAGAGGGTAAAGGCGTAAATGGTAATGCATTTTAAATATTATTGCAAATTATTGTAACACTTACTTTTATAAATATTCATTTAAAGTAGTTTG
>NJDD01005074.1:11312-22177 GCA_002245505.1 Calephelis nemesis | reverse complement strand
GGTGGATTTCCTGATGGTAAGAAATTCACGATGCCTAGAGACACTAATGGTGGTAATGGTGCGTTGTCAACCTGAGGCAGGGATGGTAGGCCTTGAGTAAAAGTAAGTTTACCGGCTACCTTATCCTCCAAACCGAAATACATTAACGGCAAGCACTGACGTTATGGCGGTGGTCCGGGCGAGTCGGTGCGAAACTCCATAACCTAGTGAGACGTTACGGTGTTAGTGAAGGTAAGCCTATGCTCGCCTTTTAAGAGCTGCCTGGCAGGCAGGCAGATGTCCTGCAAAGTAGCCCTGACTAACATGAGGAAAACCACTCAATTGGCTTTTATATTTGACAGGTACTTATCCTAATTTTTAGCTGCTGACAAAAGCCTTGAAAGCAGATAGTTATGTAGGCAAAATACATAAAACATAAACAATGAGTAACACAAAAAGAAATTACAAAAAAAATACAGGTCGTCAAAGCACGTTAACAAAGTCATAGATGTGTTTCTAGAAAGTTCCAGCTGTTATTCAACAACCTTGTGTTCTGTGAATTCTAATCCGAGGTCACTTGAAGATTGAAATGGTTCCCTTTGCGGAAATGCACTGACCCGAATAATTCTGTGAAGTTCACAGAACCCTAGAAAATTGACGCGTGAAAACTCAACCGCACTGAGCTCGCGTTTTTGTTTTAATTCTTTTTAACCTCCAACGCAAAACGAGGGATGGTATAAGTTTGACGTGTCTGTGTATGTGTGTCTGTGGCATCGGAGCTCTTCAGTAGATGGGCGGATTTTGATGCGGTTTTTTTTCCTTTGAAAACTTATGTGATCGAGATGGTTAGAAATAGTTTATGGTGATCTGTTTAAGAATTCAACGTTGTCAAGTCATTTGCAGATTAATGGTTAGCATCGGAATGGATATAAGCCACGCAATGCGTGTTTCTTTCACTTTTAAGCATTTATGAGACCTAGCAGACCTAACACTAACGAGTGCTGGTACAACGAAACTGATCTATCATTAGACCAGTTTCGTTGTACCAGCAAGCTCCGGTTTGAAGATAGGAGACGCAATTCTCGAATGCAGCTGCTCGTAAAGCCATCAAGTTTGGACTCATTCGAATGCCTTAACTAGATCTGTTGATATTTTCTGATGACGAGGACTTGATAACAAAGATTTGATGATTGAACTGGGAGGTGGCTAATGGATCAAAGTTTAAAAGTTACGTTCTTCTGTTTCGTAATCTATGCAGTTCATCTAAAGCACAAACTTGACAAATGACGTGGTTGGAATGGTTCTTACCTATAATTTAAGGAGATTTATGGAGATATGTTCAGGAGTTATAAGTCATCAGCTCATTTCAAGCATCGGAATGGATATCCGGTACATTATGAGCATTTGTATCATTTTTAAACTTATGTAAGACCTTACAGTTAAAATATTAACGAATGCTGATACGACTGATCTGGATGGATGTAGATGAAGCTCAAAAATAAGGGAGATAGTAGCCCTGGAATGCCTTCTGGTAACACCATTGACTTTGATTTCATTCAATTCGCCGTAACTAGATCTATTCATATTTGCTGATGACGATGACTTGAAGACAAGACCTGATATTTATTGTGTGATGGCTGATGGATCACAGTTTTAATTTTACAGTATTATGTATGTTTCGTAAACTAAAACCCATCTTGGAAAAGTTATGTTTTAAGTTTAATATGTTTGTGTGTGTATGTGTGTTTGTCTGTGGTGTCGTAACTCCAAACCGCCAACGTAAAATTAAAGGTTTTATTAACACCGGAAGGAAAACGTATACATACGTATATCGGTATACGTATACTTTTGAACAGTTTGACCAATTTTAATGTGAATTATTTTGTTTGGAAGTCGACGTAATCGAGATGATTCATAGCTACGGATGATTCATATCTATGGGTTTTATGAGGTGTTCATTCAACATTTTGAATTTCAAGATTATTTTATTTTATGTCATGAAACAGCAAAGAAAAATTTGCATAAAAATCCACCTCCTAGTAGAAATATATGTACCTAAAGTTAGATTTAAAGATATTTTGTTTTACTTTTTAGTGGATCCACTTTGTTAGATTTATATGAACGGTAAGTGAGTATCAAAACGTAAGTTAGTTACAGTTTGCAGTATACTGCAATTTTATTACCGAGTAGCACTATTTTCATAATTTGATACTATTGTTATTAATCCAATCTGTTTTGGACAGTAAGCGCTTATTTCTGGTATTCAATTAGATTTGTCGCCTTCTTGATCTGTGATGATGCCTCTAAGGTCGAGCAATTCGGCGTCGGGTCGGTCGAGCAAAAAAAAAATGCCTACCTTTACGGGAATATCGACGTGAAGATGCTCTACTCTCTCTCACACACACCCCCTCTTGATCTATAAAAAAAAACTAGTGGCAAAATATCAATGAGTATTTACATGCCATTCTCAAAAACAGAAACCTGACAGTGAAAGAGACACTTTACAAAACTCTGAAAAATGGGATCTTTTTACTAAAACAACTATTTTCTAGTGTGCTTCCTTGTGGTAGTAAAATGTTTTGTCAAGGACCCTGCCTAGGTTCACATAGGTAACTTAATTAACACCAGCATACTCTTATTAAATAAAAAAAAATCAATAAAACTAATTTCAGTCCCATCACTCTACTAGTCGTAATTTTAGTAAATATTTTTAACTTCTTTTATCTGACTTTGCAAGGCCAAATCGTGACCAACTAAGACCAACTACTAAAGTCAAATAGTTGTATAGATATACCTACTATCTGACCCAGCAAACTTCGTATCGCTTGACGTTAACGCTTCGACAGTAGCACAGTCTGCTGGACCCAATGTTAAAAATTTCAAAATAAATTACTACTTACAAATAAAAAAATAATTAAAAAAACATTTTTCAGTAGACCAAATTAGTAATCTAAACCATTCTCGAATCCCCTTGAACGCACACAAAAAAATTCATTAAAATCGCTCCAGGCGTCTAGGAGGAGTTCAGTGACAAACTCACGAACACAAAAAATATATATGTTAAGATATGTTAATTTGTTTAGATGTTTTCCATCAACGCACATCGCATAAATTCGATCACCTAATAGAGAGTATATAATACATATATCAAAAAGCTAAAATACTACACCGTGTGTACTAATTTAAGCATTTCTTAAATTCCGCACATCATTTTCTTTTGTTTTGACTTAAACGTTTATTATCATAGCGTTGGCGTATAATTGAATTAAGACATTTTGTCTACAGTCTTCACCATAATAGATCAAGAATGAAACGTGTTAATTAAATAACCACGAAGTAGCTCACCAACTAAGTACAAAGTTTTAACTTATGCAAAGTAGGTAGAACCATAAGAAAAGTTTTGCCGTGTTCTATTACGCAAATTTTGCTTTTATAATATGGTAATAGGAGATAATTTACAGCAACACTATTTTTATAATGAATCTCTTTGCGTTTTCAAGTCTATACGTCTTTCTATTAAGGTATTATATGAAGGGGCGAGAATATAAAATGTCTAGCACTGAAAGGTTCTAAAAAGTTTTGGAGTGAGTCGTGAAAAAGTCCATGGGCGTTTTAATGGGTTCGCAAATATACGTGGCGTGTAAACTAACAGTTTGCTTTTAATGAACCGGTTCACATAAACCCTCTCTAGAAAAGGTGCTACTGAATAATTCGAATAATGGCTCGTACTGCTGGCTAATTAAGGGTCTAATATAGTAGAAAGTTCATTAAGCCACGGAACTGAAATTTTTCACTTCATGCAATTTCAATGTACTTAAAGTATCGTCACGCGTATATAACTGCGCGCGAACTAGGTGGTAGAGTTCCCGAACTAGATAGTAGACTATCGGCCTTCCTACCAGGAAGCTCGTAAAAGGCGAGCATGGGCTTACCGTCACTAACACCGTGACATCTGACTAGGTGGTAGAGTTTCGCAGCGACTGTCTGACTGCAGTGAGATGTCTGGTAAACTTACTTTTGCTCGAAGTCTAACATTCCGACCTTAGATTAGCAAGACACCATTACCACCTTTGGTGTCTAGGCGGCGTGAATTACTTACCATCAGGAAATCCATCTGCTTGTTTGCCTTCTAACATTATAAAAAAAGGTAGGCAGAGGCACAACCAGGACACCCACGACTAGCCGAAAATACTAAATCCCACAATGTAATAGATGGCAAGCCTATCGCCAACCGGGCACACATCTAATCCCGGGTGACATTATTGTTATTAGAAAATTGGAAGTACGCAATTTCTATTTTTTTTACTGTCCGACCCGGGGATCGAACCCTGGACCTCAAGAAGTCAAGTCCGACGGCGGACCGCTAAACCAGAGAATCTAGATCAATATACTATAAAAAGTCAATCAATATAAAGTCGCGCTTTCGTCCGTGTGGTAAGTTAAAAATGTTTCTGCTCTTATTACAAGAGTAATCTATCAAACAGAGAAAACTTTACACTTAAGAAAATTGATCATTAATATTCAAATGAATATTCCGATTTTTGCTGTATGAGCAGATTCACTAATATGGGAGGTTCCGCCTTTGGGTACATTCTTGCAAACGATAACGTTAAGCTATTAACAATAAACTTTTTTACTGTTTTGCTACTTATAAAGAAATACCTAAAATTTTTGATCAGTTAAGCGACAAAAGCTTTAGAAATAATAGTCCAAAGGAGAATGCAAGATATATCCGACGGCATGCTACGAGAGGGTCAAGGCGGTTAAAGTTTCCCGCGTGGGTCCGGGCTCCTTTGCAGAATAGATCACCTGCCTTCCAGCCAGGCAGCTCGTAAAAGGCAAGCATAGGCTTAGCGTCACTGACACCGTGACATTTGACTAGATGGTAGAGTTTCGCAGCGACTCGAACGGATTGGTACCACCGACTTAACTATTGAAAGCCTCCATAACGTCAGTGCTTGCGATTAACGTGTATCGATTCGGAGGATAATATAGCCGGTAAACTTACTCTTGCTCGAGTTCCAACACCCCGGTTGCAACGCATCATTACTCCCTTTGCTGTCTCTATGCTAATTTCATGCCACCAAATAGTTCGTCTGCCTTCAATATCATACCTGGATTTTGACCTTTGTGGTTTTCTATGGTGTCGGTAAGGAGCTTTGGGACATTTTGATGGGTTAAGTGATAAACAGATCCCAGCTACGTACTGTGCTGTTTATGTATTTAGAATGTAAAGCATCTGTGCGAGCAGACGGCAACATGTTGTCTAAGTTTGTTTAACGTCAAACGATGACATAAACATAAACGTTAGTCAACGATTCTAATACAAAGAAATACTTAAATAGATATTCAGAATAAATTTAATAAGCACCCAGACACGGAAATACAAATATCTAAATGTTCATCATACAAATGCCTGCCCCTGTCAGGAATTGAACCCGAGCCTCGCAGTTCGATGTAATTGATCAACTGGCGTGTACACTAGGCGTGTACACCAGCCACTCGACCAACAATGCGATCTAAATCGTTACATAATATTGGATCTTTACATTTAAATACAATAGAAGAAAAACTACGATTACGTTACCAAAACTAGAATAACATGGTTGTTAAGTGCAAAAAACCAATCCTCATTTGATATTTCACGGAGAGATCCCATTCGCATCCCGATGTTATGTCACGTGAATTATTCATAGAATATTTTACTCAACAGTCTGCGAACTGAAAACCATGTATGCTTAAAGGAGCTGAGGTGGGGATCGAGGTTCGATTTGCACGAACGAGCTCTCCAAGTAAATTTCACTTTTAAATTTTCAACGTTTGCTTTGACTCGTTGAGTTTTGCACGACGTTTTTGAAATAGTAAGCTCGGATACGATGGAATTAAAATCTTATTTTAGATTCTCAGTGTTTCGAAATAAAACCGTCAAAAATCAATGACACTTGAAGTCATATATTGTTTTCCTCATTTGTTGTTAATTTTTGGTTCCATTGCTGTTCAATCAATCAACAAACCGTGGATTTATGCTAACAAAACAAAACCCCAAAAAAGTATTAAACACATAAGCGTTAAATTAATTACAGCTTTTTTTTCTAGTAACACTTTAACACTCCTGCAGCGAAATGAAATGTATTTTTGATTTAAAGTGACATACTTTAAAAACTTATTAATTTTATTTACTTAAAATTATAATAACACATTTGAGTGTGGGTGCGTGTAGGTAAGAGAGGGAGTGTTTGAATATGTGTGAGTGCGTGAATGAGTGAGTAACTGAATGAGAGGGAGTACAAGAGTGGGTGCGGCAAATACTAACAGGTCATTTTGGAGTGGTCAACAAGCTTTCTGCTTCTAGGGAGGATAAAGATGAAAAATTTTGAATGACAGCAACTACAATTTCGGGAGATAGGAATAGCTCAAAAATTTTCATCATCACTGCCTGCCTTTTGTCTGTCTATCTGTTTGTTCCAGTTAAACTCTGAAACGGCTAGATGTTGATGGGATTTTTACTTGGAAATAGTTGACATGGCAAGAAGTAACGTAATCTAGTTTTGTTAAAAAAAATAAGTAACTTAATAAACGTAATAATTTTTTGGTTAAATTTTATGCAGAAGAAGTATATAGCCGGCTTTTAATATGTATAAATATTAATGCTACGTAAGTCGTAGTTTTTTTTTATGACAGAGGTTTAAATTTATAAATTAAGTACGAATAGTTTACATGATTCCGCGAAACAACAGATTTACTAACTTTATAAAATTAAAAAAAGTGTGTTTTTAGTTTCATGATTTTTGTAAAGCCTACAGTATAAAAAAGTTTCCTTTTAGCTTACCGTCACTAACATCATGACATCTGACTAGGTGGTAGAGTCTCAAAGCGATTTGCCCAGATTGGTACCAACATTCCTGCCGCCGTAACAAAAGTATTAACCGTCGACGTGTTCGGGTTCCGAGGATAAGGTAACCGGTAAAATAAATTTGCTCGAGGTCTAACATCCCGGTCTTACGGTCCCGGTAAAGATCCCGGTCTAAAGTCTTAAGTCTATAGATCTTAGGTGTCTCTTGAGGACGTGAATTTCTAACCATCTGGAAATGCGTCTGCTTGTTTACCTTCCAACATTATAAAAAGTCACTATTTCATATTACAATTACAAGCACGGCCATCAGTTACTGTTTTTTTACTCTGGTAGGATTGAATTTTAATTATTGTGTTGTTATTAATTTTGAAACATAAACATGGGTCTTGGTTCACTTCCCATTCCAGTAATTACTAGTTTTTTTTACCTTATATCGACACTTTTATGTTTGTTTATTCATAATCCTTTTCAATTCTGTTTGAAAAAGGGAGTTTTCGCATAAAACAGAATTTATTTTGATGGACGTTTTTGATGGAGTCATATAAAACCTTGTTGAAAATTTGATATTGATGATACATAGAGATAAAACACTTTTTAGGGTACCGTTGTCAAATACCGTAAAACAGATTCCTTGCAAATTCGATATGTTCGTATGTACGCCCGTCCGTTTGTCACAGTCACTTAATTTTTATTTATTTTTTTATGACATTGGAAGGCAAACAAGCAGACGGATTTCCTGATTGCAAGAAATTCCCGCCGCCTAGAGACACCAAAGGTGGTAATGGTGCGTTGCCAACCAGAGGCCGGGATGTTAGGCCTCGAGCAAAAGTAAGTTTACCGGCTACTTTACCCTCCGAACCGGAACACGTCATGACGTTATGGCGGCAGGAATAGGTAAGGCCGTGGTACCAATCCGGGTGAGTCGCTGCGAAACTCTATTTGAAAAAACTTATTTCTACACAGTTGATACTTATAAAAGTAAAACACTGCATTTTTATACAAAAGTAAAAAACAAATTAAGGAGATTCGCATACGTGATATCAGATCAGATTACTGAGTTATAACCCTGACGATGCTGTTATAAACGAAACCGGTAGGCTATTTATAAAACAATAACTTATAATAGATAAGTTTTTACGTATAAGTAATTCTTTTCTTACTCTATGATAAGATCTATACTTAGTTGCAATGAACCACCTTCAAAATTCGCTGTTTTATATTTTTTTAAAAAATCCATAAAAATTGCATAGAAATCGTGCACCATTTATGACAAAATACAGGCTTCGAACATATAAAGTTCTCCTATTTTAAAGTCTGTTAAAACCTTGGTCTCACAAATACTCTAAGAAAAAAATAATAATATCTTCTGCGAATATTTAATTTTGAACAAAATTTGCCTTATCAATTTAATTTTAACTAATATCTTTGGAACTGTAGTTTTGAAAAAAAATAAACTTCAAAATATTACGGTGAAAAGTTTTTGCTTTCTTGGTCATATTTTTTTTTATTTCAACTTACACATTGTTTTTCTTTTATTTTTATCAACTATTTGCAAAATCCTGTTTTGTACCATCATGTACTCATATTAACTATTAGTTGCGGCCCGCGCGGTTGTGTCCCACAGGGGCATCTTTTCGGAATAAAAACTATTCTATTCGTTAATTCAAGCTATCTTCTATGCGTTTGCCAAAATTTTATGAAAATCTGTTAAGAAGTTTTTGCGTGAAGGAGTAACAAACAAACGTACAAACTTTCACATTTATAATGTTAGTATCATACTAATTAAGTTCCTTAGTTTATAAACTATTTCATTTTTTTTTATTTTTATGTTTAATAGTATCGTGAAACTATACGACTAATGGTAAGAAATTCAATTCACGCCGCCTAGAGACACCAAAGGTGGAAATAGTGCGTTGTCAATCTCAGGCCGGGATGTTAAGCCTGTAACAAAAGTATGTTTACCGGCTACCTTAACCTTCTAACTGGAATACGTCAACGGCAAGCACTGACGTTATAGTTACAGAAATAGGTAATGCAGTGGTATCAATCCGGGTGAGTCGCTGCGAAGTGCTACCACCAAGTCATATGTCACGGTGTGAGTGACGAGCTGCCTGGCAGGAAGGCAGATGGTCTGTTCTGCAAAGGAGGAGGGAAAAACTACGAGCTAATAACTGACACTAACACGGCAAAAAAAACATTTCTAAACTTAATACATACTTATAAACAGCAATTCATATCACGGAACTACGGTACAATAAAACAAATAGACAACGATTCTCAAAGTTGTCTTGCGATACTTTGGAAATAAAATCTACAAAGATAAGCTGACCCATACTTATACACGAGGGACAGGGTACAAGGCGAAACATTTTATTCTTATGTTTACAAACATACTGCTTTAGAAATAAAAATCTATACATAGTATTAAGCAAAGTCGCTTTCCGCGTCTATCTGTATGTATGTATGCTTATATCTTTAAAACTACGCAATGGATTTTGATGCGGTTTTTTTCAATAGGTAGAGTGATTCAAGAGAAAGGTTAATATGTATAATAACATGCTTCATATATTAGAGAACCACTGATAATTTCAAGATTTCTTATGCGAAGTCGTAAATAAACATATTTTTTTGCACTTGCATTGCAAACGCTGGCTGAACTCTACGAGATAGATCAAAATAATGTACTAAGTATTGATTACCCTAAAAAGGTCTACAAAAAAGTTCCCGATGGTATATGTTTATCTCTTAGGGATAACTTACAATAACCAATTTTTATCCTTTACTTTTTACGAAAAAGAATGGCTCATTTACGAAGCGATTTAAAGCAATACAACATTAATCCTTATCTAATTAAGTATCTTAAACAAGTTTTACATTTAATATAGAGCAATATAGCCCTGTACAATATGTAAATTAAACGAATAGCTTCGGAGATATTACAGGTTTAAGATATAGGGACATCGCGGTTGCGGCGGTACCGGCCGGCCGCGGTGCGGTCGCGACGAAGCACGTGCCTTTTTCATAGGACATTTTTTATCTAATTTGTATTTACGTTCGTAATTTAATAATCCACACTAATATTATAAAGTTTGTATGCGAAAGCAACTCTGTCAGTCTGTCTGATACCTTTTCACGCCTAAACCACCTAACCGATTTTCCAGAAATTTGGTATGTAGATAGTTAGCATTCATGAGAAGGAGATAGGCATATTATTTTATGGAAATAGGCATATTATTTTAAAAGGGGTGGCAAAGTATGTATGAGAAAAATATTTTTATTGCACATTTTTGCATGAGACTTTGAATCAATGCTTTAGTAGTAGTAGTAGTTTAGTTTAGTACAAATGATGAAACACGTATTTCAGGATTTTTTGAAATTCACCCCCATTGGGGGTTAAAGGGGGTATCTAAGTTTGTATGGGAAATTTAATTCTATTGAAATATTTTGCATGACACTAAAATAATGCTCCGCAATACAAATTATGAGATACATATCTAAGCGTTTTTTAAAAATCAACCCCTATGAGGGTGAACGGGGGTTCATAACAATGAACCACGTACATCAGTTTATCATTAACGAAAAACACACAAAGAAATTATGACATACATAGTAGCGAAATTCGTTAAAAATCCCTATTTCCCTACTAATAATATAAATGGGAAAGTAACTCTGTCTGTCTGTCGTTACGCTTTCACGCTAAAACCAGTAAACCTCTCTGCATAAAGTAAAAAAAGTAAACAGTAAATTTTCATTTGTTTTATTGTTGCCCGGACCGGAAATAGAACCCAAGATCTCAAGAAGTAATTCCGAAGACGGACGGTTAGACCTCAGAGACGATACGTATATTTTTAAAATTTCAAAAAAAAATCTGTTAGAGGTTTCCATGACTTGCTATACAGTTTAATTTCACAGGAATTGCCGTAGTGCAGATAAAATTGTGGAGACAATAACGTATTCCTACTATTTATCTGAGGTGAAATTAGAAAAGAGAAAGTATATGTTCAGTTTTGACGGCAAAATTGCTGAATTGATT
>NJDD01005073.1:182007-195989 GCA_002245505.1 Calephelis nemesis | reverse complement strand
ATAGACGTTTGACGGAGAGATACCGCCACCCGGAGATTCTTAACACCCCGGGCTCGGCGTCACAACTGGAGCCGCCGGGCACTTGGGGCCTTTTATATTGTGCGATCATCATTGGGGAGTTTGGACCATAACCCGCCACGCTGGTCCATTGCGTGTTGGCGGGTCGCCAGAGCCTCGTCTGTTATTAGCAGGGTGCACCACGAGCAGGTGAGGTTGGCTTGGGTCCCGAAGATTGAAGGTGGGACCCCTTACACCTCCTGGTAAATTTATATTATTGTATGTGCAATTATTTGTTAAATGTTATTTAATGGAATCAAGAATTTACATATTCTCTATGTCTAATTGAGGGACTACTACATATAATATTAAGTATATTGTAATTGTTTTCTATCATGGTCTGTATAGTGTGACGATGATAAGAGTGCGATATAGTACTTACGTCGAATAAAAATTTTGGTTTGATTTAATTTAATTTAATCTTGTGTAGTTTTTGAAATGGAATAGAAACTTTTTTGCATTTATCACATCAAATAGGACTAGTATCCGAAGCCCACAACTCTACTTGCGTTTTAAAATTGTTTCGCTCCATCGGAAACCATTTACGCATCCGGAATGAAAAGCCTAAATTACTCCCAACAGTAACCTCCTTCAAGTATTTCAATGACGTTTCCTTTCATACATCGATGTTTTTAAACAGCTAATGGGTGTTTTGGCGCCATCGAGAGAAAAGATGGTCGGGGTTTTTCATAATTATTGAATTTCGTGTTAATATTGAGTGAAATTAGTCAATTTTGGTGGCATTTTGTACAATTTTGTTCAGTGAAAGAGCACAAATGAAATAATTATTAAGAAATTAGCGTATCGTGTATTTCCTCGTTGCCGCCAAATGTCATTAGAGAGCTTGTGTAATGAGCCACCGCTTTACCCAAGAGCCTGACCTGACATGACTTCTTGACGACTTATGACTGATGACTAAATTATAACTAATTGAAAATGATATAAAATTCGATGCAAATTTCTACTTGACTATTGGCTAAACACTAACGTGAAGGCCAAAACCTAAAGAAAGAAAGAAAAAACAGCTATTGTTTTTGACATAAAAAACTAATATTATTAATACAGCGCTCTTGTCAAAGAGTATTTATATTCTTTGATGCAGAGTAAAGGCAAATTTTCAAGGAGCAGTCGCGCATGGTCTATTGTTCTTGAAAAATTATGGATATTATGAGGTAGCGAAGGTAGCTAATAAATTATTATTTCATGTTCGTTTTACGCTTCAGTGGTCTAATGGCTGTTGTTTGCGTTAAAAGCATGAGGTCTCGGCTTTCGTTTCCGGGTCAGGCAATTTAAAATGTGTTTTCAACTTTTTGTTAAAAACAAATTTTGCTCCAGTTTGGTGCGGTGCCCAGTTTGGCGAAAAGTTTGCCACATATATTGTACGTACTCGTACATACATATCTTCACGTCAAGTCCATTTGGTGATAGGCAGTTAAAGTTAATTGTTACAATAAGACATCAAAGCTTAAAAAATATGTTGCCAACAAAAACCTGCTTTCAAAATTTAGCTTGCAGTCTCTTTGCTTCACTTGGATTTTTTTTATGAATGGGGGCAATGAAAGTGAAGGTTATCCTAATGGCAATAAATGCAAGTCATCTTTAGACACCAAACCTGAGTACAGGAGTCGAGTCCTGACCTAAACATGACAGTGGTGGATACTAATGTTATAGTAAAAAAATCGGCAAAGTCGTTGTAAAAACCGGGCGAATTGAAAGAAAATTTTTGTCTTTTAAGATTTTATTTTTTAAAATACGTCCCTATGGACTTTAAACTAAGTAAAACATGGCTTCTATCCTTTGGAGACTCCTAAACATTATTATTTAATTAAAAGACTAAGCAAACGTTACAACACTCTAAGGACGTGTTTACATTATAAAACTTAGTTTAAAGTGTAAATTTTAAACTCCAGAGAATGATACAGATACCATTTTCAAGCGCAGCAAAATTGCAAAACCCGACTGCAACTATTTCATCGGATTGAGGTCGAGATTTGATAAGATTTTTTTCGAATGAATGAATGAATGAATGAAAAAATTATAAGAGATAGTCATAATTAATTTATTATCATTATGATAAGAATTAAAGATCAGAATAAAATATTTTTATTTGCCATTTTCTTCTAAAAAAAATTTACGTTATTACGTTATTATGGCGCGACAAAACAGGAAAAACGGTGCGCTATAAATGAGTTGGAATTCCCGGAAGCCAAAAACCTCCAAAATATATGAAGCTCTACACAATACACTACTAAAGTGTTTTATTAGCACCAACAATACACGCAATACTAAAAACTCAACGTACTGTTATATTTCCCAGCTACATGCTGAATTGCAGTGAATACCACAAATCAGCAATAATACAGTATAAATACACCAGTTTCCATAGGATTCAGTCAGTCTGATATAATCATTCGAATTGCTGCCCAACAACGGACCTGGTTTCTGCCTGCCGGTTGGCCTCAGCAAGGAGTTTGACTAGTATCCGCGTCGACTCTGCCCAACACCAGGGCCCGCGTCAGTAGTTAAATCCAAGTACCTCGCGAATCAAAGTAAAGTGTAGTGCGGAAAATAATAAGTATAATAAAGTGTACTAAAAGTATAATAAAGTTGTGTCTTCCCAAAAAGTGTTTTTTTTTTTATAAGTATCGGGAAGACGAAACTAACAATACGTTTCGCTTCGTAACCGAAGCATCATCAGGAGAATTCGACTGCACTCCACGAAGGTCGAGCAGATCCTTTCGAGATTCATAGCGCACTATTTTGCCTGTTTTGTCACGCCATAATATGTATACATTTTTTGGCGGAAAATTACAAATTAAATAATTTTATTTGGATTTGAGTATGGATTTCCGCAAAGTAACGCCCCCCTTCTATCAAGAATTAAAGATATTAATTTTATTACAATCCGACTATTTTTTTTTTGTTATACTTAACAATGCATATTTTGCTAATGCATAGCTATATAGCATTTGCTAATATATGCAACATATACATGTTGATAAACTCATCAATGATAAAGAATCTTGTCTTTATCAAATTCGTATTGTTGTTGGCCGAGTATTTGCGTAACAAACAAGTCGAATTGAGAACTTCCTTCTTTTTTATATCAACAAAAGTCCTCTCCATTTTTACAGAACATGATATTTTTTATTATATATTTTCAGGGCAGAGGCTAAATATAAACTGTTATTTCGTAATTTAAACTTAGCTCGTATCGTTTAAGTATCGCGTCACGATGTATATGATGGCACTTCTCCGAAACGTTTCGACTGATTTTTATGTTTATTTGGTATCTATGAGAATAGGTCGTAAAGTATATTTTATAATAATAAATTTCAGCGCCTTTTGCGGCGCTTGGGACAAATTTCACAGATTTTAAAGAAAGAGAAGGTTTTTTTTAATTTGAAACAGAATTTAAACAAGTGCTCTCCGTTGTCTACTGGTGACCGCTTGCTCTTCAGCTAGAGACAAGAGCTCGCTAGCCAGCAAGAAGCAAAGAGTGCAGGCAAAGAAATAATTCATTTGGGTTAAGAACTTTTGAGAATAATTTAAAAGTATCGTTTCGCAGATATCCCCGACGAGGTAGGCAGAAGTTCAACCAGGGCACCTAAAACAAACCGAAGGCACTAAACTTGCCAAGTGACATGTGGCAAGTTTTCTCCAACCGCGCATAGGTATATCTAATCCTGGACAACATTATTTTTATTAGAAAATGAAAAAAACACATTTTCTAATTGTTGCTCGACCCGAAGTTCGAACCTGAGGCTTCATTAAGTCAAGTCCAACACTGGATCTCTAGGCCACAGAGGCTTTAAAATATAAGAAAATAGACAGGAAAATTCGAAGCATGTATGCTTTTACATCTTTTGAAGTAAGTAATTGATTTACAAGTTGGCAAAATACAGTTACAAATCTGTTAAACTCCTGGTGTTATGGATCTCTGTAATGGTGATTACTTTCCATCAGATTACTTTACTTATATACTTTATATATAAATATACTTTACGTATGGATGTTAAATAAACACTGAGTATTAAATTGGTATTATACTCAAAGCATACATAGAAAGTATGTAATCAACCATCCAATTTTATAGCTCGCACATTAAAACTAGTCTAATATAACTATGTTTTGCAGAAACTAATTCAAATGTTGAATTTAATCTCGTTTTAGGTCAAAACTAGATTTCACGTATAAAATAAAAATTAATATCTCAGTTTTTACAATGAGTTGACATAGATTACGTTCAGTAATTAAAATGTCGAAAAGTATAGCGCTACTGTTCTAAAAGTTTAATTATCTTTGATACCAAACGAATCGCTGTTCAAAGTTCTCATACAAATAATTAACGTAGACGCTAGCGAGAATAGTAAACTCGACAAGCTGTAAACATAGTAGGGGCTCTTACTGCATAAGGGAAAGAGTATTTCAAGTATATGTATGTAGATTTCTGTGTTCCCTGTAATAGCCTGACCGGCTTAAAAGCGTTTGACGTAGCGCGTAGTATTGTTAGAATTTATTGATAGTGAAGCTGAGTGTCGAGTAATATCCGCCTCGTTGGTCGAGTGGCTAGCGTACACGCCTAACTACACCGATCAACCGCGAGGTTCGGGTTCGATTCCCGACGGGGGCAGGGTTTGTGTGATGAACATTTAGATGTCTGCATTTCCGGGTCTGGCTGTTTATTAAATTTATTCTGGTATCTATTTAAGTATTTCTATGTAGTAGTATCGTTGACTAACACCCATAACACAAGCATATAATTTGCTTACTTTGGGGTTAGATTCAATTTGTGTGACTTGTCCAGGGATATTTATTTATTTATATCAAAAAAATAAAAACTGTGGAGTAGATTGTGCTAATTTTTTTTCTTACTTAACCCACCGACGACGTTATTAAATTCAAGTATTTAAAATAACGAATCCATAAATATACTTTTCTATAAACTTAGTTTTTCTGATTTAAATTATTTTCATTTAATATCTATGTATACGTATCTATCTTCACGCGCTTGTCTCGAAAAAGTAGGCACAGACGCAACAGCAAGCCGACGATACTAAGTCGTTTAATATCTTATTTGTAAGAATTTCACATTTATTTACTTTCTACAGGTATATACGGCTGATGAACAAACATATGGACGAACAAACTAATCCGCGGCATACTTAAAAAGTTCGTCTCCTGTATCATCTCAGTGCAGTGTAGGTAAGTACTCAAACATTTACCAAAGCAAATAGACTTTATGATGGTTGGGGTTCAGGAGTTAAGGAGATTTATAAATTAAGTGTAATAAAACTGCAGAAAAAAACCCCAATTAATTTATTACCACGTCGTGATTTGACAATTACTTTTTCAAAAAATAGCCCATAAATATAAGGGTCCCGCATAAATTTCATCAAAATCCCAACAGCAATTTTTTATCTAACTTGACCACATCATTTTTAACAATAAGTATAACTCAGAAACCGTTAGTCGGATAATAAGGGGCGACGACCTAGCTTTCCAAAAAAACTATGAACACTGGTTCGTTATTTACCGAGTAATCGCTAACATAAAAACAAACTGACAATAGATATTAAAACATAACTCCTATATTTGGAGTTGGTTCGAAATAAGGCTTGGTTGTAGATTTTTGTAACGTCTCGCTTGGATTTACTTAAATTTTGCTATAGCACATTGTTGCACTTCTTTATATGTTCCTATTTCTGTGCACTAAAATGACTATGCACAAATTGACCGGTACGTAGTGTTAAAGACTCAGAAAATGAAACATATTTATGATCTAAAACATATATTCAACTCACATTATCACAACTGAACATTTTAGGCTTACCTTAGCACACTTAAATAAGACACTGTCCTACACATTACACAAATGTTAGGCCCTTAGTCCTAAGGCCACAATCTGTAAGACCCTTCTTGCTGCACGATGTCGGTAGACTATTAGTGTTCCTTGTTCACGATCCAACACGTAATGGCCGCCTCCGATATGGATCACTTATATTTATAGGTATTAACTCATAATGACAGCAGTGTTGCCATTATGAGAATTCGTGTTTCTAACAGTAGTTAGTAGGCACCTTACCTTTATGGACAAAAAACTTGCCATTTGCTACAAAATATGGCTGCCATTCTTACAGTACTAAGACTGTCCAGAAAAAGCAGAATATCGATGTCGATACTTGGTCGATACATTATTGACAGTTAAGTTTAGATAAATAGATAATTATCTTAAAATGTTTATAAGGTTATTTTATTATGATTGTATTGTAAAATTACTATCTACCTTCAATTGACGTTCAAAAGATGTATAAAGCCCGCCACACATGTAGCTATAATATATATTAATATGAACTATAGCAAGACATCTTACAATATATTTTCTATACAAATATTCAGCGACCGCACACGCAACTATAATATATATTTCTATGACGCCACCAACGTCATAGAAAGGCAAGGCATATTAATATATATTAAAGCTACGTGTGTGACGGGCTTTATACGTATTTCACTAAATAACCTGAATCTGATTCTGAATCATCAAGACTGTTTCACGACTATCATGTCCTAGGTAACGTTTTAATTTACGGGGACATGAAACACCAGAAAATAATTACTGTATATAAGCAAACCGCCTCGTTGGTCGAGTGACTAGCGTACTCGCCTAAATATATCGACTAACCGCGAGGCTCGGGTTCAATTCCCGACGGGAGCAGGCATTTGTGTGATGAACATTTAGATGTCTGCATTTTCCGGGTCTGGGTGTTTATTAAATTTATTCTGGTATCTATTTAAGTATTTATATATAATAGTATCGTTGACTAACACCCATAACACAAGCATATAATTTGCTTACTTTGGGGTTAGATTCAATTTGTGTGATTTGTCCAGGGGAAAAAAAAAACAAAACAAAATCGGCATTTTATTAACCATGTTGTTCATATTGCTTTCCAACAGATGAGTTTAAGTCTCACGTACACGTCTCGTATGTGTGTGCTTCTTTTGATTTTTGTACTTTCCTTTTAAATGAGGGATTAAGGCACCACCAAGTTGCTGTTTCTGTTACTAATCAACAAATGTTTTTCTTTTATCAGGTTTGGCTAAATCTCCAAAGATCTCACGTAAGCTGCAGTTCTAAAGAAGAAGTACTTGCTTTACTTAAAATCCTAGGCCCATGGTTTACAAAGCATCTTTATTTTTTTTTAATTACTATTATTACTGTTACATCCATTTGCTTGTTTACTTTTTCAAAATATAAATGGAAAACAACTTGAGTTTCGTTTTTAAAGATGTAAGTACAAATAAATCCTTATCTGCTCCTCATAATCCAGTGTGTATAGGACCTTATCATTAAATCAACCTACGAAAGTTACCAAAAGTTCGAAGCAATATTAACGGCAGCGCTTTTTAAAATAATTGCTTTAACAGCCGCTAAATTGCCTGAAGCTTTTTGAAATTGTAAGGATAAAATTATTTTTAATAGGTCAGCCGAGATTGAAGATGTTGTGAATTTCTAAGTGTTGATTAGAAATTATTTTTGTATGTTAATGACGAAGACCAACGCTGTATAAATCAGCACGGGTAAAAATTAGCAATCAGCGATTGGGACGAGATTGATTGCTATATGTCAAATCACATGCAATTACATAAATATACGAGTTTCGTATATTTTTAACCTTTTTTTATTTTGGAAGTGTCTGTGTATGTGTGTGTCATGTTTTATATACATGCGTGCGTGCTTGTTTCTGTGCGTGTGTGCATGTGTGTGTCTATCTGGTACATCATACATCTTCATCAAGCGAAATTATAAACAATTGTATGTATGTTTTATTATCTTTTATTTTGATGCCTAAGCGAGCTATTGTGGGAAAAATGAATAACTTTAACACGTAGGCGAGGCTGCGAGCAACAGGCGATAGATATAATAAACAATATCAAACAATTTTGTATGAAATTGTTTGGCTTTGTTTGTTTCTAGCATCGAGCTTAAAATGTTAGTGAGCACAATAAAACTACGAGAATAACACTACCCTATTCATATTTTCAGTAGCTCTTCCTGCAACTAGAACATACTATGTTCCATAAAATATCTGCTTTTGTACAGTTAGTTACAAATATACTTTAAGTAATAACAATAATAACTTTTATATAAGCTGTATTTTGTAAAACGCCTTTATTATGTTACCATATTATTAATAAACATGGACTAAAGTACTTCAAGATTGAACCTGTAATAACTACACTGCAGTAAAGACCGTAAAATCATAGTCTTCATAACAGCGTGATACAGAATAAATATTTAACTTTACTCGTAGTTTATTCTTTGTTTATTGATAAGACAATACAGTCTTATTTATAAGTTTGGACTAACGTATAATCGGGTATTATGTGTTCCAATATATATAAAATCAATGCTACTTTTCGTTGTAATTTTATAACTGAAGAACGGGCTCACCTATCCAAACCAAAGGAGAAATCAGTTGTTAGTCAATTTTCCAAAAGTCAAAAGTCATTTCTGTGGCTTTAGATATTCCACTGATGATGCATCTTCCAAAATTGGTCTCTAAAACCTGCCGAGTTGGCGTACAGGTTTATCATAAAAAATTGGTTGTGGGTATTTAAAATATTCTTTGTTTATTACTTAAAAACAATAATTATCATTTAAAACATTAGCACATCATATGAGAAGTGTACCATTCCATTAAATTATTGAATTGTTACATTTTGATTCTATTGAAACATAATAAGAATGTTTGGGGCAATATATTAATTAAATACAAGATAAATTAACTGACTTCACTATACGATTTCCATATTAAAGCTAAAATTTTCAATATTATGTCAATATAAACAAATTCAAATCCTATGTCCAAGTTATGTTTAAATGAATAAATAGTCATCAATGGGTTTAATAAAATTCATAATTTGTCAAATTTCTCAAAAATAAAATTATTAAGTTAATTAAAATTATTTAAAAATAAAAATAAAAATATCATGACCTCATCGAAAAGGATTTCAAATGTTTTCTTATTCTTAACTAAAATCGTATCGCTATCGTAATCGCTAAATATTCATTTAAATCATAATATAACTTTAATTTTAAAAAAACGTATGAGTGTGTTTTGGATTGGGCTACCTCTCTAGTGTTGCGAATAGAAAAGCGTAGTTTGTAGTGAACTCTTTGTGTCATATTTAAAACATTTCTTCCAAAATGAAGCTGTGTTATGAGTCAACAAGCTCACTTTGTTGCTATTTTGCGATAGCCCTGTACGATATTCGTAGTTTTTTTTAATAAAAAGTGCGGCCTCATAAATATAAATGCATGAAAGAGCAAGTATACAGTTTTCTCTGAAAGGAGGTTTACAGCTCTCAGTCTATTTTATCCCAAAAATTGAGCGTAAACATCTTTTTTTTGTGCTTTAAATATAATTCCCTGTTTAAAGAGTTGCACCAAAATATAATTCCGTATCTTAGAATTGGAACAACAAAATCGTTATATCAGATTCTATACTTCTTATCGTCGGAGCTTGGTGGAATTCCATTCTTGATGTAATTTATTTAAAAACACTTGTACTTTCCACAATATATTTTATTATTTTTTATTTTTATAATTTAGCCAACCGGTTTCGCTATAAAAGCGAAGCATGAGTTGTTATATAGCCCTGATGATGCTTGTATAGCGAAAGCGGTTGGCTAAATTATAAAAATAAAAAATAATAAAATATATTGTGGAAAGTACAAGTGTTTTTAAATAAATTACATCGTTATATCATATGATGACCGCCGCTTTTTTTTACAAAAGAGCCCATTGTGTATAATAAAATATAAGAGTCGAATACATAATCTTTTAGTCAGTTAAAAATGTTTCAGAAACTTACCAAGCCGACAGTACCCGTGTAAAACAATATTTCAGTTAAGTTACACACCTCATACAGTGTACGGGATGCAATATCGTTAGTTCTGTACTACTCACATTAAATATCTCGGAACTGTTCTGAAAATGAAATAGGTTTATTTTGTTGTTGAGCAGTAACTGTAGTTTTGAAATTCACATCAGTTTCCGACGTTCTAATTTGCAATTTAGAGATAAGTGCGTTATGAAATGGAAAACCCCTTCTGACCCTTTCAAAGATGATATTTTTGAAAATGAAATACGTGTTTCTTTGTTTTATTGCAAATAAAATCACTTGGAATACTCATTGCAAGTTAGGTTATTAAAAAATTTCTTTACGTCCATATCCCTGAAGAATTGGATCCTTGTGAACGGATGAAACTAAATCTGTACAAAAAAAATAAAAATAATTTGTGCTACGTATTGTGTATAGATGATTGATGTGACGAATGTTATGAAATTTTTGTCGATTTGTTTATTCATCTTTCACGCAAAAACTTTCATTGTAATAAATGTTGGAGGACCGGCAAAGTCCCCGAAGACTGACGACATGCGGTCGTCGAACCCTTGTATAAAGGCGAGGGTTCACGCATGGACTGTACAAGTCAATCAAAAGTGTATGGAAAAATAGTTGAATTGAGGATGCAAGGGATGTCTGATGGAACATTGTGGGAAGGCGGTTTCAGGTCTGGAAGAGGATGTACGGATCAAGTGTTTTCGCTCCGCAACATTGTAGAGAAGCATCTGGCTGTGGGTCAGAGGGTTTTCTGCGGTTTTGTGGATCTCGCAAACGCATTTAATAGGGTTGTACGAAAGGAACTTTGGGACATTTTGCCAGATTATGGGATAGTCGGGACCCTGCTGCGTGCGGTACAGTCAATGTATTTAGACTGTACAGCACGCGTGCGGGTGGATGGCAAAATGTCGCCTTGGTTTGATGTAATATTGGCGTCAAGCAGGGTTGTGTGTTGTCAGCACGCTTATTTATCTTGTATTTGGACAAATGTCTTCAAAGGTTAAGATCATTGAATGTGGGAATGCGTATGGGTGACCTAGTGTTAAACTGCCTGCTTTATGCAGATGATGTAGTACTTTTGGGCTCTACACCATCTGAGCTGCAAACACTGGTCACAGTTATGGAAGGAGATTGTAAAGAAAGGGCTTATATTCGAATGCGATGAAAACCAAAATAATGGTGTTTCAAAGAGACGTAGCCAGAACGGATGTAAGAGTTTTGGTTGATGATGTAGTGCTGGAGCAAGTGGATGAAATTGTATATCTTGATTGTTCTTTTAGCAGGGCGGGAAGGTACACCGCGGTTGTAGAGATGAGAGTGAGTGCAGGGAATAGTGTGAAAGGAACGTTGGGTAAGCAATTCCAAAGCGAGGTTTTTGAGTTAAAAAGCTAGACTCGCTTTGCATAATTCTGTGCTTATCCCAATGTTATTGTACGGAAGCGAGAGTTGGGTGTGTCAGAAAGATCATGAAAGTAGGATAAATGCGGTTGAAATGAGAGCACTAAAGGGTAATGAATATGAAGGAAGCAAGAAGACAGGTTTGTCAGGATCGTGAGGTCTGGCACTCGATACTCTCTGCCTACTCCGTAAGGTACTTGGCATGAAGATATGTATGAATGTGTACGCAAAAACCACTGAAAGGTTTTTTTAATGAAGTAGCATCTTATTTATAGCCCATGTCAACATTTAGGATATCTTTCTTTTTTTTATTTCCATAATTAGATATGAAAAGTTACATTAATGCGTGTACAAAGTCGCGGGAAACGGCTAGTTTAAAAACAAAATGACTTCCTAGATATTTCTATTTGCTCACTGCTTGGTAAATATAAGCCTTCACTATAGGCGATTAATGTGCTTGTTTACTTTCTATAAAACTATTACGTTAAAACGAAATTAATTAGAAAAATGGGCATCTCACTAAAAGTTGTAAAGCCACTTCAGATGTAGTGAGCTCAGGTGAAAAATGGGCAACGGCTTTTTACCTTTATAAGTGCAAAATAAAATTGCCTTAAAAAGGCCTTCTGTTTTGAGTGTTTTGGTTATTGCTAAAACCTATAGCTTGCAAAAACTTAACCCATTCTTAGAGAAAATTAGTTCGTATACTCTCGTATTTAAAATGAATGCTATGAAATTAGAAAGGACTAGCCCAACCTACCGAAAGTAATTGGTACATTAAGTTGCTTTTGCAGAGGGAGTTTTCGGGCCTGCATTGCATGACTTGTTTATTGAAATTTGTAGGCTTGAACAACTTTTTTGAAGTAGAAGGCAAACATCACATGGAATTCCCAATGGTAAGAACTCACGCTGTATATAGACACTAAAGGTGGTACCGGTGCCAACTTAAAGCTTGTTAGGCCTCGTGCAATAGTTTTGCGATTCCGGTTTTCCGGCAGACAGTAGCCTGCCCTCCAAACCGGAACACGTCAATAGCAAGTACTGACGGTATGGCGGCAAGAACAGTCAAAGCGATGACACCAATCCGGGAAGCCGCTGTAAAACTCTACAACTAAAACAGAGCTAAGGGTACTAGCAACAAAAAGAGCTACCTGGCTGGAAGGAAAATGGTTTATTCTGCGAAACCCGAACAAACACCAGGTAAAAGTCGGGTGTATCCTGAAACCTCTCACTCTAAAGCAGCGATATTGTTAGTAAAAGACGGGAAGAGCTGGTTTCAGGTGTTTTCAAATGACCTAGTTTCCCCGAAATTTTATCTGAATATCACTGTAGAGATACTTCGCAGAATTAGCATACGTAACCATTTATCGGGTTCTGAGAAAACAATTTACTAAACATGTAAAAGTGTATGCACCGGAGATATTGATTTATACCAATTACTTTAAAAGCGAAGAGATATGCTGGAGCTATCAATCAGTAATTGAAATTGATCGCCTCGTTGGTCGAGGGGTTATCGTACACGTACTCTACCGGCTAATCGTAAGGCTCGTGTTCTATTCCCGACGAGGGCGACATTTGTGTAATGAATATTTAGATGCCTCTATTCTGGTTTAAGGTGTTTATTAAAGTTGTTCTCACATCTATTTAAGAATATTTATGTATTAATAATGTTGACTAACACCCCTATCATCCTATTAATATTATAATTGCGAAAGTTTGTATGTATGGATGTATGGATGTTTGTTACTCTTTCATGCAAAAACTACAAAGCCGATTACGATGAAATTTGGTATGTAGGTAGCTGAAGACCCATAATAACATACAGGCTACTTTTTATCCCGGACTTCCCGCGAGATTGGGACTTACGCGGATGAAACCGCGAGGCGTAGCTAGTAACAATATAATTTGTTTTCTTTTGGGTTAGATTCAATTTATATAATTTGCTAGGGGGCTGATTCCGTATCTTTTTAGTGATGATCACTAGGTAAAGTGTACATAAAGTAGCTGAATTAGAGCAGTACAGGAGGTAGAAAGCATATTTTCAATCTCCTGTGATCAACAGAAGTACAACGAAGATAGCAAGTACAAACCACGTCATTTGACTGTTATTTGATGTCCACATTACCCAGTGACCATCACTAAAAAGATATTGAATAGCCCCGCAAGGATATTTATTTATATACTTATTTCTGAAATATTTGACTAGTGCAGTCAGTAACATTCTGATTAAGGAGGCACGAACCAGAACAATTCATTCAGTTCGGTACCACATCCTGGGTTTTTCTTGAAGCTATTACGTCAGCACCGGTACGTCCAAAGCGAAAGATAGGACAGGCTGTAAATTTACTAAATTGAATTGAATTTAGTTTTACGAAGCACTTGCAACTGTAACTTGTAATTAGCCAATAACGCACCAATTTTGATGGTCCTATTTCGAAAAGGTAGATCATGATTTCGACGTGGTCCCATATTTAATGTAACATGTATATTGCCAACATCATTCTCATTGTCAATGTACGTAAAATTTATATCCATTATGAAGTAAGTTATTAAGTATAATTTAAAAACACTAGGAAGTCACTCAGAATCATTCGAAAAGACTGTTAAATAACGATGTGG